>JAPYYQ010001887.1:0-26200 GCA_030522585.1 Anagyrus pseudococci
AAAAATAGGGGTATTTTTTTTTTACAAAAAGACACGGTTCAGATAGTTAGATGGATGCTATCTCGCCTAGATTCGGCTCAGGATTTAATGGGTTAAAGCTACAGAATTGGCCAAAAAAGTGAATAGCTAAAATTACGTAAAGACCTCTCGCGGTCACCGTATTTTTCTCGTTTCACCGGCTGCGTTTATCGATTAGTCAAGCGTAAACATCGCGGCAAGGTATATCCTATGAAGCAGCCTATCTCTCGGCTTCTCCATTACCTCGCTACTTCCGTCCTCGAGTCTCAAAGCCCCTGCGCGCTGTACCGTCGCCCCGACGTTCACTTTCTACACTTACTCACTTCATGTCTCGCGGACTTCCGAGCCACATGACCGGGCACAACAACAGACCGACCACCAGCAGCCAGTAGCAGAATGAAAAATTGAACTCCCTTTCCGAGACTTTTAATCCAAACAGCTGCAGGTTTTGCGACGCTAGCAATAACAAAAACAGGGTTTTTCTTTATTCAACATGCAAGATTTTCGATTTTGCTAAATGAAATAATAATTGTTTACCTACCTACCAATAAGTTGGGAATTCCGCCTCCGAAAATACTCAGGTCCAATAAGACGGCGACGATTACGCTCGCAAAGCGGCCTAGGGTCAACTCTGTCACAGCAGCCAATGGATAACTGAGCGAAAATTTATGATGTATTTTTTTTGTTGGCTCAACGTTTGGCTCGAAATAAGTAAACGAATCTCCCTAGGCGTGTACTGTTTAAGCATATTTCATGTACGAGACTTACCGATTTTTTCGAAAAATCTGCGGACTTATCATCGTAGCCATGTTCCATGATTTTCCAACCAATATTGCCGTGTAAATTTGTACTCCAAAAACAATCAGTACTAAGGGAATTCCGTACCATCCTGCGATAAGGTAACTTTAATTGAAACATTTAAATATTAACAAAATTTAGATGCAAGTGTAATTGTTTGTTTTATTTGTACATCGTTGGTGATCCATGTAACATTTCTTATTTCGACACTGAGACCCAAATATAATTGATTTAAAGAAACACTTCTTTGCGGGCTCTCCGTTAAAGATTTCTTTGAATAAAAGAAAATTTTGTTAAATTAATATAAAAATTCTTTCACTACTAATATGTTTTGTTGTTAAAAAAAATATTATAAAATTTCTTGAAACAAAAATTCTTTAATTTTTCTTGAATTAACAATTCTTACGCTAAAAAAAATTTTCTTTGATCCAAAAAAATCTTTAACGGAGAGTCTGCAAAGAAATGTTTCTTTAAATTAATTAATTTTGGGTCTCAGTGTACAAATAGAAAAATTAAGAAGGCGCAACTTTGTTAAAAATAAAAAAAGCAATGTTTTTTTGCTCGTGTTTGCCCAACACCGTAAGTCGGCTCGAGCGCGTAAAGTATACCAGGGTGAGGCCATGACTAATCTCCGACATCTAATCGCATCATATCACCCCGTGCACCGTATGAATATCGCTCGGTCGCGACACATCGCCTTGACGATCGGTATGCCTTACCGATCGCCTGCGACCCGGTTATCCCGGCACTTACCTAGAAAGAGAGAGCCGTACGAACTAATCCCCCTGTGATTATTAGCCTCCCCATTCCCGAAAAAACGTCCAGGCGTATAAGAACAAGAAAGGGGGGGTCTGTATTAAAAATCTATAGGAAATGCTGCGTCTCACCACATTGGACGATAGCTCGGGGCAGGGCGATGATCGGGAAGACTCCGAATATGTCGATTATGCAGAGGCTGGCGAGGAAAAGCGAGAGCCCGGACTCGCGGCTGCGCTTCCGCTGCAGCAGCGGTATGCCGCTGTCGCTCCTCGCGCTCATGTCCGGCAGTCGACTGCAGCAGCAGCAGCAGCCGGCGGCGGTAGTTGTTAGATCAGTGGATCTAGAGTGGCGAACAACGGGGGCGGGGGCTGCTCCCGAGTAACCCGACACAGAGCGCGCGCGCCTGCGAGTGACTCGGTCAGTGTGCGCCCGCTGAAAGCCCGCAAGTGTCCCTTCCGCATTTCCTCGCTGCCCGACGCCAACCAGCCGATTTATATCTGCGCTTACACATACACACGCGGCAACTTTCCCTTTCCCTCCGGCTTGCCTTCCCCGAGCGGCTTCCCCCATGGCCATGCTTACACTGGAATTGCACCAACAGCTTGGAGCTTTTCGCGGGGCAAGCACCCACGGAAACTTGCTCGATGGCTTTCTAAGGGCTGCGCTCTTCTCGAAGGCAATGCTCATGTAGGTCGAAGAGCAGTGGTGTAAGGCAAACGCGAGGCTCGAGGCTAAGGAACTTTTCCTCTCTATGGACAAGCGATAATGAGTTGAGCTTCTGGAGCTTGAGTTATTGTTATGTTTTGCTTGTTTTCTCTCGATTCATGCTCAGCTGAACTTTTCCATGTTTAAAGGAGGAATAAGGGTTTATAAAGAAAAGTCCTTGTTTTCGTAGTGTTTATTTATTTTATAAATATATTTATTTTATATACCCTAAAAGCTAAGGAACTTACACTCTACAAAGTAACTTATATTTACGTACGATAAAAAATTTTTTTCACTCTCTTATACAAACCAAGTCGGTTCAAGTAATCCGCGAATACACACCAAGATACATCTCTCGTACAAAATAAAATGTCGATCTCGAATTTGAAAAAACGCACTTTTTTGTTATTGATTCTCTCTCGCGCAAAAATTTAAATTCACATCGCGTGTGTTAAACTTCATGAGAGGGGCCTAGAAGAGCGACGCTATAGCTCTAATTTATCGGTGCACATCGTGTCACGGCAACCATACGTTGCGTAAAACTTGCGGTTATAGCTCGCCCGCGCCTCAATTCATTGTCACATTAACCAGCCGTGCTGTATTCATATGCGGTAAGAAGAATGTGGAAAAGTAAACACTAATACAAAATAAAATCATGATCATCCATTTTTTTCTATTTTGTTTTTTTTCTCATATCTTTTTATAAACGCATTATCAATTGTTTTTCTTACAATTATCCTACGTCTAAGGCCAAACTATATGTTGATAACTGTAAAAAGATATATTAAATTACTAAATGAGCTAGTAATGTATTGTACATAACGCAATAACTCTTCAAATAATAACAAATAAAAGTGTCATATGCATACTTTTTTGATATCTCACAATATTTCAGTACTAGCGACAGTACTTTTCAAAGTTTTACAAACAACTTCAGTCATTCGGCATTAAAAACATCCTTTGGATATGGAAAAAAAATAGTCTGCGTCTAAAATAAGTTATAAGCTGCAGAAATGGTTTTTGCAGTTTCGTCAGACAGTAAGACAATAAAAGCCCTTATCAGGCAAACTGACTGTTAAATAATAAGGCCTGTAATGGGGTGCAAGTAAGGCATCGTTTATCAGATTTTTGAAGAATGGGATGATGGTAAAACAATGAAATAAATCTGGAATTTTTTTCGCATTTTCATTACAATTATTTAGAACTTTTTGTAAATAACTTTTTAAATAAAATCAAGAAATAGTAATTAATAATGGCATAAACAATGAAAAAAATCAAATATTTGAATTTATGTCATTATTTTATTTAATATAAATATATGAACATCTAGAAAAACTTATAATTAGAAAATATTCTTCAATTATTTTGCTAACTAGAATCGTATGCTTACGAAGCTGTTATGAGCTCCCCATTACATTGGTACTTTAGCTTTCTAACAAGGCTTCGACTTTCCTTGTTAACCGCTTTACAAAGCCCTTATGAATATCTCACAAACATTTGTAATCCAAGAATTACCAACGCACCGATCGCGCATTACTTTACTTACGAGTATAACCACGCCCATCAACCTCGTGATCATCGTCGTCGTCGGTCTCGTAGGTTGGACTGGAAGGATAGTTACTGGGGACTTGAGGGGAGTAGGCCGGACTCGTTGGCGAGTAGCTTGGACTCGTCGGCGAGTACGAGGGAGAGGTAGGAGAATAGCTGTGGCTTGTAGGAGAGTATGTGGGACTGGTGGGTGAATACTTGGTACTAGTGGGAGAGTACGTGGGACTGGTTGGAGAGTAATTCGGACTGCTTGGGGAGTACTTGGTGCTGCCACCGCTGTGCTGAGGAGAAGAGGGCGAGTACGAGGGCGAGGTCGGGGAGTACGTGGGGCTGGTGGGTGAATACGTCGGTGAAGCAGGCGTGTACTGCGGCGACGTGCCGGCAAACGAGGGTGAAGTGGGTGAGTAAGAGGGCGAGGTCGGCGAATACTTGGGAGACGAGGGCGAGTACGAGGGCGAGGCCGGCGAGTACTGAGGCGACGAAGGTGAGTAAGACGGCGAGGTGGGCGAGTACGAGGGCGAGGCCGGCGTATAGCTTGGAGACGTCGGCGAGTAACTGGGACTCGTTGGAGAGTAGCTTGGCGACGTTGGCGAATAACTCGGCGACGTCGGTGAATAGCTTGGACTTGTGGGCGAGTAACTTGGTGACGTTGGAGAGTAGCTTGGTGAAGTGGGCGAGTAACTTGGGCTCGTCGGTGAGTAGCTTGGCGACGTAGGTGAATAGCTGGGACTGGTTGGCGAGTAGCTGGGTGACGTTGGTGAGTAGCTTGGCGAGGTCGGCGAATAACTCGGCGAGGTCGGAGAGTAACTTGGCGACGTTGGCGAATAACTGGGACTTGTCGGTGAATAGCTTGGCGAGGTCGGAGAGTAGCTTGGACTCGTCGGCGAATAATTTGGACTCGTTGGCGAGTACGTTGGACTTGTGGGCGAGTAGTTCGGGCTCGAGGGCGTCATACTCGGCGAGGCTGGCAGGTATGCCGGGCTTGTCGGCGAATAGCTGGGCGAGGCACATCCAGCTGGTGACATAGGGTACGGGCTCATGCTCGGACCCGGACTGCCTGGACTGCCAGGCTGTGGCGAGTAGGCCGAGTACGCCGGGGAAAGTCCTGATGCATCGGACTGGCCGGATGGCGAGAAACAAGCACCACCAGGCGTCATGCCACTGCCAATGCTTGGGGACATACCGGCCCAGCCGTAGCCCGGTGTGGATCCGAGCCACGGCGTCATCTGTGGGCTCATGCTTGGCGTGCTCACGTTGCCGAAGAACATGCCTGTGCCGCCCATGATGTTGGCTCCTGCTGCCATGGGTATTTCGATACCCTGTTTACATTTTTCTGCGTCAAGAAGCAGATCGAAACAGCCAGTACCGATGCGTGGCAGCTGGCCCATGATGATGTTTTCAGAGACGCCTCTCATCGGGTCTACTTCGGCGTGGGAAGCCGCGTCCAGAAGCACGTCGACCGTTTCTTCGAACGAGCATCTCATCAGTGCTCCGGTATCTTGTCTGTTGATACCGTGACGTGTGATAGCCATAAGATGACCCTTGGCTGTCATAACGTCGCAAAGCAAGGCCAAGTGTCGGTAGTTTACGTACAGACCGTAGAACTGCAGTACAGCGTTCATTTCCTTCTCGACGGATTTTCGCACAGCTTCGATTCCAAGTACTTGGAAAATTTCGCAAATATCGTTGGAGAAGGTCCTCATAGGATCGACGTCGCGCTCGCTTAATACTTTCATAAGACTGGTACCGTCAGTTTCCAGCAACCACTCGGCAATTGCTTTAAACTCGCCAGTGTCCGTAATTACCATTCGTTTCTTTGAGTCGCTCTGGGGTAAATGCATGTACACTTTGCTAATGGCTTCGATGCCTTGTAGCGTCATGTCGCTCAACATGTTCGCTTCAATACAACGCAAGAACATGTCATCTTCCATCTTATCTACCGATTCTTCGACTTCAGATACATCTGTAAACTTGTTGTCCTCGCTGTTCATAATACGAATACGCAGCACTAATTTTTCAGCATTGTCGTCGTTGAAAATGCAATTGAGATCATCACCAAAACCGGCGTTAATTTTTTCTGCTATCTGTTCCATGGTTAATTTTTTATCCGTCATACGCTTACGGTCAAGCTCGATACGTAACAGCCATGGTGAAATCTTTGTGGGGTCAAAGTCCGGCATTTCGTAGTACACGTTGACGAATTCTTGATCCTCTGAGATCACTGTGTTCTGTGGGTCAGGATCGTAATAAATGGCCGTATTAGCTGTTACTTTCTTTAAGGTCGTGTGCTCGAGCCGACAAAGTACATTCTTGGCTTTCTCAGCATCCCTAGCTGCAGCGCCAGTCAAGAAGACTGTTAGTGACGGGGCTTTTGGCTTCTTACTGATGTTAATAATTTCCTTTAGCCTAGGTACACCCAGGGTTACGTTCTTCGAGGATACACCAGCAAAATGGAAAGTGTTCAATGTCATCTGCGTGGCTGGCTCTCCGAGTGATTGGGCAGCCAAGGCGCCGACCATTTCGCCGGGCGAACACTGAGCCTGCTTAAATCGCGTTTCAATTTCTCCAATCAACCATTCGAAGGCTTCGCTCGATAATCTAAACTCCTCGGACACGCATTTTGTGCACAAAGTCGAACGTACGAGACATTGGAATAACAAGGTAGCGTTCTCGTTCGCTTGCTTGCTCAGACGATCCTCACCGGCCACAATGACACACTTTTCTAAGAGATCTTTTACGCCTTGAATAACTCTAATCGGACTAAGATCCGTAGGGGCACGCTTGTTAATGTGGAAAATCTTTTGTACATTCCAAATCATACGACGCAAATTGCAAGGTAATACTACTCTGTGCTCGCCACTCGGGAAAATTTCACGAAGAGCTGCTCTGTCCTTATTTAATTGTTCCCATTCACGTTCTGAAAACATAATAATTAAAAATTTACAAATTCAATAACAATTATAGAGTTAATAAAGACAAAAAAAAATAAATGACTTACCTAATTCAGAAATGACTTCGCCTGAACCCATCATTTCGCGTACAATTTCCTCGTTAAAGATACGTCTTAGATATCTTTCGTTGCTTGGATCAAATTTGAATTTCTTTTCAAATGCCTTATTACTAAGTTTAATAGTCGGTAGATTCTGGAATTCGACAGTCTCGCCGCATAAACCGTCCTCTCCGTAACGCAACTGAATAAGTTGGCCCACAGAATTTCTCACGGTGCCATCGTAGTGCACCATTACGGACTCCATAGCCTTTATGAGTCGACGCTGGATGTAACCAGTTTCGGCCGTTTTGACAGCAGTATCGATAAGACCTTCACGACCTCCCATAGCGTGGAAATAAAATTCAGAGGGGGTCAAACCGGCAAGATACGAGTTCTCGACGAAACCTCGAGACTCAGGACCGTAATCATCCTTAATAAAGTGGGGCAAAGTGCGTTTTCGGAAACCGAAAGGTATACGCTTACCCTCTACGTTTTGTTGTCCTACACAGGCAATAACCTGGGAAATATTAATGTTAGATCCTTTGGAACCTAAAAGTAAATTGTCGATTATAAATAAATGTGAAATCATGAAAATTTTACTTTAAGAAAACAAGAAATTCAATAACTAACCTGAAACGACCATAGCCTTTAAATTATTGTACTCAGTCAACGATTTCTTAGCGGAACCACCAGTCTTATCACGAGCGTCGTTCAAAATTCTGTTTACTTGATTCTCAAAAGTCTGCCTTAACGTATTACCGGGTGTAGGCTCAAGTTCCATGTCGTGAGCTTTGCGAATGACTTCTATTACATCATCTTTAGCCTTTTTGATGGCCTTCTGAATCTCTTTATAGGTCTGCGGATCAGCAATGGTGTCACCAATACCAATTGAGTGACCCTCGAGCAGTAACCAGTTGTTGATCACTGTCTGGATGTTTCCGTAGAAACGACCGCAAACCTCGTGGCCCAACTCCAACATACAAATGTGAAGCAGTGAACCTGATGATGTACCTAGGGTCTTCTTACAAAGAATGCCCATGACGAGCTCACCGTGCTCGACCATGACTTTAGTATCACCAGGAGAAATCCATTTGTAGGGTCCCTCATCCTCGTCATCCGGATGTGTGCTGTGTGTACGGATCATGTTAATTTTTTCATCAGGAATGATGAGAGAAAATATTTGCTTTCCCGTCCACAGAGGCTTTGGCTTTAAGATGCATGGCTGCGGCATTTTACCGTCCCAACTCGGCAAGAACATGAGAATATTCATCATTTGTTCCTTTTCAATGAAAACATCACGCTTAGTCATTTTTCGAACGGCAGTAAGCGTGTCCTGCACGATACCTACAAGATTCAAAAATAGTATTGTTTACAAATATTTTAAACGATAAGTTTGATTCACAATATTTATACACAACATACCCATGACAGGTTTGTTGGCCTGGGGTGTGATAATTTGTCGAGGAGTGACATGAATGTTTTCGACTTCAGCACGAGTTTCCATTGATTGAGGTACGTGTAAATTCATTTCATCACCATCAAAATCAGCGTTGTATGGTGAAGTGCAGCTCAAATTCATACGGAATGTACTCCAAGGTAAAACTTTAACTCGATGACCCATCATACTCATTTTGTGAAGAGTGGGCTAAAACATAAATGATGATTGTTCTTTCAATGTACGTTCACATATTTTTAATGTAAACTTGAAAAGTACAAGAATCTTACCTGTCGGTTGAAAATAACTAAATCTCCATCTCTAATGTGCCTTTCAACTTTATAACCACACTGCAAGTGCAAGTCAGAGGGTTTTGGATGAAACCTTAGATCAATACGATCTCCATTATCACGAATAATGTACTTGGCTCCAGGATACCTAGTATTACCACGTCGCACGAGTTCTTGCATTTTATCGATGTTAAAAGGGGTGACAATCTCGGGAAAGGTCAAATTTTGAGCAATACTCCGAGGCACGCCGACTTGATCGATGCGCAAATTGGGATCTGGTGTAATGACAGTACGTGCCGAGAAATCGACACGTTTACCCATGAGATTTCCACGAATACGACCTTCTTTGCCTTTGAGACGGGCCTTGATAGCCTTTAATGGTTTCCCGGACTTTTGCATGGCTTTTGGCATACCAGGCATGTCGTTGTCAACGAGTGTGGCTACGTGAAACTGCAGCATCTTAATATTCTCACTGATGACATGAGCCGCAGCACCGCTCTGCTCATTAGCTAATAGTTCATTATTTGACTTGATAATATCTGAAAGCTTGTGCGTTAAATCGTCTTGATTTTTAGCAGAGCCATACATAACGACGGCCGGGCGCACAGCCAGTGGTGGTACCGGAAGTACTGTTATGATCATCCAGTCAGGTCTTGCAAATTTCGGGTCCATGCCTAGAATAAAGGACTCTTCATCTGTGATGTATTTAAGAATTTCCCATGCACGTTCAGCTGTGAGAGTGATTTTTTTCTCTTGAGAGTCTTCATTAACATTTTTCCATTCAGCTGTAACATCAAGACCTTCACGCCTAAGTTTTGGTTGGTAGCGACCACAGCCACCATGGCCTGGTTTTTTATTTGGATCGGGTTCCTGGCCATCTTTGGCAATATCCATTTCATCACCACCTTCACAAATATTCTTGCTTTTGCAAAGGTCATAAACAAAAGTTAATCGCTTCCTTGGTTGACCTTTTGTTTTCATAACTATTTCTTTTATTTTTGGATTGTGCTGTAATGTAAAGTTTGAAAATATTACAATTAAGTTCTATGATTTGTGAGTTGTACTCAACAATTGTTAAAAATATTTTCGTTGAACAAAAATAATACTTACAGGACTAACAAGCAACTTGCTGCAGAAAAAACAGACACAGCGCAAGATTTTAATTGTCTTTGTTATAAATCCACAATGAAACACTGGTTTGGCTAAGTCTATATGACCAAAGTGTCCAGGACATTCTGTCATGTTGCCAGCACATGTCTGACATCGAGAGTTTCTATCAATAACACCTTGTCTAGGATCCATAAGGCCACCAAGTTTTGGGCGACCTCCTTCCATAGTTTCGGCAAAGCGTATGCCACCTTCTGTGACTGACATACGTCGCTAGAAATAAAACAAAATATATTATAAAATTTTGTTTTAGTATTTAATCATGCAAAAAAATATTTATTTAAAAAAATCTTTATTATTTAACTTTAAATGAAAATTTGTTATTTCTTATAATTACAGAAGAGATTTTAAAAAATATTAAAATTCATTGCCTATGCTATTATCGATTATCTTACAAATATACAGTAGCTGATGAATTATAATTTGTCTTTAAAATTTCTTTAATATTAAAACTAAAATTTAAACCGTTACTTATTATAAACATGGTATATATTATTAAATTTAGGTATTTATGTATTTGTAAACAAACCAAATGCTTTTATGAAAAAATTCAACATTTTAAAAATTTTAACGCAGGTACTATTGATATTGCATAACATTACTAAATTATTAAATGCATACAGTCGAGACCACTGAGTTACTTTCAAAGTAAACTAATAATTTGTGTCTGACTCAATTGAATAAGTTTTAAAAATATTTAAATTCTCATTTTAAGAAAAATGTTATACATCATTAAGATACATTTTTAAAAGTGACTAATTCAAAGAAGTAGTACCCATAAATTTCAGCACTACCGATGGAAAACCTTAACTTTATGTTCATGTTAATCGAAGAAAACTAAAAGCCGTTATTTAACAATTCCTCTTCCCTCCTCATAAAAACACTTATTCATACAAGGAAAAAAAGCTGATAAAAGAGTTGGGTTCTCGTACAGCCTGCACCTGGGTCGGAGGAGAGGATATACATAGGCTAACGTCACGCTACGTAAGAATAACATCAGTGCACGTCGGATGTTCCCGGGGGCTAACCCTGGAAAATTGGCTGGTGCGCCAGGGGAAAAGGAGCTATAAGCGATATCAGCATCGGGTTGGCAGATAAACAGACGGTGCGTGTGGAAGTCGGTTGGAGCGTGAGACGCGCAGGGAAAGCGCGGGCATGGCGAATATCGGGCGCGGGGGGGTACGCGCGCGAGGGCGATCGGCGGTCGTGCACGGGGAAGAGGCACCGCCGGCCAGGTTGCCAGAATCATAATGTGATCATTCGGGGCAGACTTACAATTTCATCGGGCGAGAGGATGCCAAACTGGACCCTCTTCACCGAGCGGATCGGTGCCTTAGAGTCCGAGGTGGCCATCTTGGTGGAGAGTCACGAAGCCTTCTGTGGCCTTCTGCGACGCGGCCGCAACTCTCTTCTCCACTCAGCTGCTCCGCTTCCTCAAGCGGCGCCGCACCGTCCTCTACGACTATCTTCAGACGTTCAGCTCGTATCTGCTTCGAGTTCGAGATATCGATAACTGCCTCCGTCCAAGTTCCAAGCGCTCGCGACTCACGTCAGCAGGGTGAGTCTCGAGTCTGAGCACCTATGCCTTATACACGTAAAATCAGGCCTGAAAACCTCTCAAGACTCACCCCCCTGTGCAGTGAGCTAAGTTCCGTTTCGCGTTCCGATTTCACTTATATAAATTAACGTATTTTAATTTGTACTGTTTTTTTCCAAATTCAACTATTGATTTTATAATTAAATAACAAATAATTACATAATAAAATAATGCCCGATATAATAAGGCACGATTGTTTAAATAAAAATTCTAACAGTGCAAGCTACCATAGCCACGCAATAACAAATGGGAAGTAGCTATTGTTTAAATAACTCAATAATAAAAGCGCAACCATAAATGCGTAGCCCCCATACACTTCCCTTTTGTTAACAGATGGTAGCCTGCGCTGTTAGATTTTTTATTTTTATTTAAACAGTCGAACCAAAGCCACTGCCTGTCATGCTAATTACAACAGCAATTTTTATACTGTTATTCCAATCAAAAGAACTATTTAAAACAATGAAAAAAATTTAAGAAAACATTTTACAGCATAGCATTAATATTGCGAAATTATCATAAAAAACTGAATTTTTTAATAAAATTTTTTTTTACTTTTTTAATTTTAAATTTCGAGCTGGTCGCCCGGTCGCATTTGGATTTTGGAATAGCTGTGTCCAATGAGAGACTTGTGCGGCAAGTTTAACTTTTTGGTTAGAGTGCGCGGCTTGCATTTGAGCGTTTGGCTAGCGTTGTTTTTAATTACTTTTACGGTTTTACGATGTTATAGTAGGTAAAATAACCGAAAAGGCTGTTGTTCACACTTGGCGCGGATGTTCAGAAAAACTAGAAGTAAATAAATAAAATATACTTTTTATACATTATAATGGGACAAAGTGTCAAGATGGTTAACTAGCGTACGCTTGGCTCTTTAATAAACTTTGACGATTATTTTTTTCTGTGCAGGTACTACTTATTTATTTGTGACTTTTCAATTACCCGCCAGCGAGACACGTACGCGTCAGTGTAAGCGTCGAGGGAGAGGCTAGGTAATAAATGCTGAATAAGGTAAAAATTTGTATAAATATTTAATTTAACATTAATTTATTGAAAGGAAATATTTCTTAATAAACAAGATAAATTTTCTTTTAACATGAATAAAAATAATATTTGAATAAATTCAAAATCACGAAGAAAAAAATGCGATTATCACGTTAATTCAAATTACAGTTTCGACATTAAATCTAAAACTTGAAGCATGTAAAAATTAATGCAGTGAAACGATGATTGTAGTACAACGTACAGTGTATACACAATGTGATAAAAATCTAACACATTTACAAGGTCAAATACGAAAAGTAAAAGTGACGTTCATTGATATATAAGTCTTTAAGAAAAACAGTACGTCAAGCATTTTCGTCCTCCATGATCCATGTCCGGCAGGTGTTGGTGCTTGATGAGCTCCGATGCGCTTCATATTCAATGAAACTGAAAAGTCCACGGCACAATTTGCTTTTTTCGAGATACGTTTTGCCGAAAGCGTCGACTACCTCTGCCCACCTAAAATTCAGAAAAAAAAACCAATTGTTAGATAATTGATCAATGCACATGAAACTTTATCTTTTTTATCTTATAAATAGTTTAACACTAAATTAATATTGTTAAGGCTTAAAAAGTATCAATTTCCAATTGACATACGCCATATAAAGTAAAATGTTTACTTTAGAAAATGTCGGTGATGTAAAGTAGATTGAAAATAAAATAGCGAACTTACTTATGAGCGGCAACGATCCAAACGACGTACAAGTCCATCAAAACGCAAGCGAGTTTACCGAGCGACTCTTCGTTAGGCGCAAAATTGTACGTCTCCGGGACGAAAAATCTGTCGCTCCTTCTCCGTAGTTCTCTGTACTTGTTGAGAAGGGGGATTTGGCCGGTGAGGTAGGAGTGCCACTTGTGCGCCTGCCACTCGGCCACATACAATTGTATCCAGAATTCAGGATATTCCAGGCAATCCTGCCTGTGGAACCTTATGTCTATCATCACTTTCTCCCAGTATTTCAAACTCAGCTTGAGATCGAGAATTTCCAGATGCTGAAGCTCGAGATTGAACGAGGAGTCGGCACCGTAAAATATTTGCGTCTGGCACTTTTTCGTCAGCTCGTCGATTCGTTCGTCGACAGTTTGATCGTATGGTTTGACGGAGTTTAAGAAATCTGCAAAGATTACCGGGATAAATATTAATAATTTTCAAATAACATTCGTCTATGCATTATGCTTACTTGCAATATAATTTTAACGTTTAATTTACTTTTCTTTTAAATTTGCAATAAAAATGAAATTAACAGCTTACCTTCGATGTACTGCATCTTTGCTTCTTCTTGTTACTTTGCAACTTGAACAAACTACTAAACTTCTTCTTGTCACTTTGCGATTGGAACAATCTATTAAATTTAAACTGTTTTACTTGTCTTATATATACGTACAGATGTTCAATTCAGGTACATGTAGGTACGCCTCTTCTTTCCTTGGTACGCTTAATTACTTTAATTATGAGCATTAACCAGGGAAAAAATAGATTCCTTCAGGTATCGTCTATTAGGCCAATACCTGACGTACGCTTTAACTCGACGGAACTTTACCAATAAAAATTACTCATTTCTTACGTATAATACGTTCAATAGAGCAATAATAATTGTTTGAATATTTAAGCGTTTAAAACGTCAAAATAAAATAAGTTTGTAAGTTAATTGTTTTTAAAACAAATTAATCTTTTAGCTAGCGTCCTGCTCTGCAAAGATCCATAACAATTCGCTATGCTAACAAGGAGAACAGCAGACCTTTGGGTCATGGATTTTCTCAAAATTTGGTAGGATGGTTTCTTTCTATTAATAATGAAAGAATACCAAGTCTTAAACTAATGAAAAAATACCAAGTCCTAGAGAAGTCCTAAAAATTCAAAATTTAACATAGTTTTCCCATATACCATTTATCCCTTATTTGCTCGATGGAAGACTCAAAGCCTGATTAGATGCTTGATAATATTTTGGTATATTACTCACATATAGATAAATAAAGTACATCATTTTAGACCTAATAGGGCCAGAATATATGTGATAATGTCAGTCTCACTTTGTGCAAGCCAGGAAAATATCTAGTTTTTACATTTGTTGTGTGATTTTATATATGCAGCCAATTAATACATATTTTCCTGGCTCGCACAAAGTGAGACTGACATTATCACACATATTCTGGTCCAAATAGGTCTAAAATGATGAACTTTATTTATCTCTATGTGAGTAATGTGGCCAAAATATTATCAAGGGTCTAATCAAGCTTCAAGTCTTTCATTAAACGAACAAGGGATTAATGGTATATGGGAAAACAATGTTAAATTTTGAATCTTAAGACATTGATATTTTTAAAATGGGTCAGCGTTAGGGTGTAGAACTTGGTATTCTTTCATTATTAAGAGAAAGAAGCCATTCTACTAAATTTTGAGAAAATCCATGAACCAAAGGCCTGGTGTTCTCCTTGTAAGTTCCTTGAGTTTTCAGCGTTCTAGTTTTGAGCTTTCAAAATGTTTATTATTTCTCAAATATTTACCTTTTTTAAATGATCCAGAATTTTCCATCACTAGAACTAAATTTTACTTTGTTCAATTTTTTGCCGTCTCCACTTATTCTTTTAAAATATAATAATAATTTGACAAACATGTATTGTATAATAAATTACTAATTGCTATGCTTAATACTCTCAAATCCAAAACGTAGTTATATTCACTTGCTTATTATAAAATTCGATTTTTTAGATCCAATTTACAGTACACCTCAATACAAAGTTATTATCCCAAGTATTTTTTTACCATTGAGATCTAGATCTTTTGTTTTTAGTAGTAGTACCTACATCGATATTACTAATTTCATTTTTACTCGTAAAAAAAGTAAAGCAACATCTGTATATTTATAAACATACTTTTATTGTACGTATACCATTAACTTAAAAAAATTCAAAGCTTATCGATATCCCGTTAAAACATTTATTTGCCAAAAATATAGTCAACATTATTTATAAAATTCCAATATAATTTTGAAAGCTGCGCAAAGTAGAATCAAAAATCAATTTGATTAAGCACAGCAAATACATTATCTTCCGCCTCTCCGAACATCTCATCCGATTTGTCCAGCAAATCGTAATGGTTAAACTGCTCCAAAACCAAATTCATGTCCGGCCGTAGCGTTTCGATTTTATTCGTGCAGCATTGTCCAACGTTAATCAGCACGTCGAACACCTCGTGATTGTCATCTCCCGCTTGCGTGTCCTTCAAGGACGACAATCGATACTCGATGTTGCTCCAGACCAGGTCCCTCAACAACTTATTTACAGGCCGGGATTTGTCGTAGGCCAGCAACCCGGTCGCCAGCTCGAACAGGACGATGCCGTAAGCGTAGGAGTCGACTTTCGTCGACAAATTATTCCCGTAAATGTACTCGTTCGGCATGTACGGCTGAGTACCCCTAGGCCTGCTCACCTGCAACAATACACATATCGGGGCTTTTTCAAAAATCCCGCTCAGGCAGTAAAGCAGCGTAAAATCTGCTAAAAGAAAAAAGGAATAACAACTGACTTTTACCAATTTCCGAGCGTTAGCCAATCTGGACAGTCCGAAATCGCTAATTTTAGGCACGAAATTGCGGTCCAACAAAACGTTGGCGCTCTTGATGTCGCCGTGTATGACGGGATAATCACGGGCAGCAGTGTGAAGGTAGTGCAAGCCTCGAGCGAGGCCCCTTGCAATGTCGCGCCTCTGCGACCAATCGAGGGGCTTGCGCCGATTGCTGTTCACCAGCAGCCGATCTTGCAGAGAGCCATTATTCATGAGGGCATAAACGAGACACGACATTTTGCTATCAATGCCAAAGCCGAGGAGCCTAATGATATTTTCGTGCGAGACTGACCCTAATATGCTTATTTCGTTGAGCAGCTGCCTCAGCGGCCCGTAGTTTGATACGCTCGGCTCGTCATTATCGCCCTCCAACTCGTCTATTTTCATTCTCTTCACCGCGACTTTGGTTTCATTCCAAATTCCTGGGCAAGCATGTGAGAATCGTGAACGATGAAAACTTTTCAAATAACCGATTTGGAAAAGTCAACGAAAAAACGACAAGAGAGCGCGTGCTCATGCGGATAAAGTGGGCATACCTTTGTAAACAGTCGAAAATCCTCCGTAGCCAATTACATTGCGAGGGCTCCAATTGTTGGTCGACAGCGTTAGTTGTTTGCACGGGATGCAAGGCAGCGAGCACGAAACGCGAGCGTTGCTCGACATTATAAAAAGAAATTCGTTCGATAATACCGCGGCAATCACTTATTCTCCTGTAGCCATCTAGTTTGAAAATTTTCCCAACACTGACGCGTCGCTGAGGAAAAATCCTCTATTTATAAACGTGCAATGAACCCGAAACTATAGCACGCTTATGCCGCCGCAAGCAAAGTGCACATTGTATATTATACAGTAGCCTTCTACAGAGAGGCTCCTGTACACATTTAAGCTGTATACCTTTTTCGGGGCCTTAAGCCAGCGCTCAGACGGCGGAACATTGGTTGCAATGGCTATGTCTGAAGGCTGACTCATTGCGTGATCATTGCCAAAGTACGGTCGGTTTAGCTCGAAAATAAAATGTAATGTTGGGTGTGATGTACTTTGTGGTTCTTTTTTATTTGTTTATACCCTTGGAAAATACGCTTTCCCCGTATAGCTGAGGAGAAAATTTTAAAAATACAACTCGGGTATGTATATGCGAAAGTAAGAGTTTATTACACTTGTTATTGTATTTTTTTGCATATTTTTGATTTGAAAGTTAAAAATGTGACTTAACTTTTGTTTTAATTTCAAGATACTTAGAAAGTTCCGTAAAGGCAAAAATATTTATCCAATCTTCTACCTGTTCTCGGTTTCCCAAGTAGCACCCGCATGAGTTTCTTGAAGCATATAAAACAAAAAGATTTTATAATTCTACAACCTTACCTTAGAGCGCATAGGTGTTAGCATTGGGGAGCAATAACACCTATACGCTGTAAAATTTTAAACATTTAGTAGCTCAGGCTTTTACGCTGTATTTATACTCAATTGCACTACCTGAATTTTCTGCACACAGAATCTGGAACTGCTACTCGTATCTCTCTATACCTCCTCTATACCTCCAATGATATTTGTACGATTTTGATTTTGACGTGAGACGTCGTAAACTTGAAAATCATTTATTCCTTTAGCTTCCAAATTTCACAGCTTAAAAAATTCATGGCTGCGTTAAACGTGTGTTCACCGTTACAAATGGATCTGTAGCAAAAGCACGAAAAGGATAGGAAATTGGAAAAAAATAAGTCGTAAGCGTAACGAGAATAAATAATCTGTATTATTTAAATTATAAAAGATAACATAAAAACGTTACAGTATGTGTATATACATGTACAACATTAAAAATAATGGTAAAACAATCGAGGCCTCTCGGGAATTTTGAAAGTACGACACTTGCGCGTCGCGTTTGTGCGTGATGGGGAGGGGGGGGGCGAAGAGGGTCTGCGTTGAGGCAGGGAGGAAAAGAGAATAGGCGCGTGAGTAATGGCAATTCGCAGCGACGCCGTCTACTTTCCGAGGAGAATTTTGCGGGAAGCGCCCATGTTCTGGCCAGCCTGGGTGGCTCCTTTGTTCGAGCCAGCCTGGAGACCGATCACCGTCTGGCCGGCCTTCAGCTGCTCCTCCGTAAAGTCGCGCTTGTGCTCGTCGGCTGGCTTCGGGCCCAGGTACGGTCCCTTCCAGTCGGCGTGTCTGTACGTCTGCGAATTGAACGAGATGCTCGTCAGTTGGTCGGAAATTTATACGAACCAGAGGATAATCGAGGGCAAATTGTCTACCTCGCGGCCGAGGGCGAAGAGGGTGGTGATGACCTGGCCGATGTCCTTCTTTTCCCACAACTCGACCGTTTGGAAGACGTCGATGTCCGGCACGCCGTAATTTTTAATGGCGTTCTGGAATCTATTTTTGAGAGGTAAAGAAAAACAAGAAAAAAACAGACGAGATGAGCTTTGGCGTGTACGAAGGAGGACGGGGGCACTCTTATTTATACCGCGTTTTTAAACGAGCCGAAAGAGAACATTCCGCTCGCTGCCAAAATTATGAAATCATGTTTACTCTACTTTCCGGAATATTTACCCCGACAAAGCGCTTGAAATATATATTTTTATTTCGACTTACGTAAGTTGCTTCTCCCCAACCCCCCCCCTCCCCCTCCCTCCCCCTCTCACTCATTCTTTTTTCTCGAATTATCACTAGAATTTTTGAATTTATGGATTTCCGAAAAGTTATTTTTCGTTTGTAAAAGTAAAAAAACTTGAGATTTTTTTTGTTTTATATTCGGTGGTAAAATAAATGTTTTCGTTGAAAGTAGAATTCATAAGAGTTTTTTGGCAAGCGAGCAAGAGCTTGGATGTAAACAGATTTTATTGAGATGAAAATGACTCAGGTTATTGAGTTGAAAGTTAAAAACGATTACTCTCCCAAGTCTATATTAAAATTATTGTTATTATAAAGCCGAATTACAGTTCTTTTTTTTCGGTGAACACGACGTCGTGGCATTATAAAATACAAATTCGTTAATATTCTATATTTTTAGTAGAATTGAACGGTTTTAACATGGAAATAAAAATATTTTATTTTCAAGTTAACAAAAATTAATCGAATATGTTTAAAAAATAGATGTAATGATATACAAGCGCGAATAATGACTTTGAATCTTCTAAACGCAATTTAGACTGTAGCAGTTTTTAAAAAAGACAATTTTTAATCCGGGATTACCTATCAAAGTAATTAAAAGTATTTTTTTCAACGGTCATTAGGATCAAGCGTTCGAAAAACAAAAGAAAACAGGTAGTTGAAAAGAAAAAAAAGGTAGTAGCTAAAGAGAAAGAGATAGGAAGATAGATGATGCCGAGTAGTATACGAACTTGTTGATGTTCTCCATCATTTTGAATTCTCCGCCGGAGGTGTTGATCTTGTTGATGCAACCCGGCTGGATTTTGTTGATGAGCTCGCAGAGCACCTGGCCATCGCGGAGGTAGTCCTCGAAGGAGCTGTTGAACTTTCTGCCGATGATGGACTCGATCCACTCCTGGGCCTCCTTCTCCTGCTGGGGATCCCGCTTGGCGGCGATCTGCGCATAACACAATGCATATCCATTAATTTAACGAAATTCCCTCGGCTCCCTCCTTTCTCTCCTCTCTCGCTCTTGTGTATGTACCTTGGCGCGAACTTGACGCTCTAGAGCCATTGTCTTGCTTGCACTCGCTTTTCCTTGGCTGTGGGCTCGATGGGAATTGAGCGGGCGCGGTCAGCGCGGCCTGGCTTTATACGCGCCGGCGGGCCGCCGTTCCGAAAAGCCCTCCAGCCCACGCGGGCCTCCGTGCGCTAATATTAGGCGAGAAAAAGAGAGAGAGAGAGAGAGAGAGAGAGCGCGTGGACCTTGCGCGAAATAGAGTTTACCACCGCTATGCCGCTGATGCTTCCCACACTCTTGACATTGATTGTCGTCGCCTGAATTCGCAGCTCCTCCGCCTTGTCTTTTCTTTTCCCTTTCATTTTTACACCCAGCTATAGGGCTTTTTTCAGTTCTTTTTCTTTCTAACCTTGTCCTTATCTTACAAATTTATCATTCTCATTTTCGTAGAAAAATAATCTCGTTTATTGTCACAAACTATTTTTCCTAGAGAACACAAGTCGAACAGCATCGTGTTAAAGTGGCAAATTAATTGTTTTTTAATTTTATATGATTTATACATAAACAGGCTATAATTCGTTATCATAGGGATAACACGATTTTGTCCTCGTCTGACCATTTTCACCCAAGCGAAGCGATAGTCCACTAAACTAAAGGCAAACCCGAGCATTATGTTTTACATAAAACAAATACATGCAACTCGCAGGCTAGAAAATGTCGTCGAGTGAAAAGTGTATGCGTATATAAATAAAATAAACAAAGTCAACATCTCAGTTGAATCTCTGGAAAAGATGTCGAGGAAAAAAGTAGAGCGCTCAGGCCGTAAAGAATAACAGCGGCAAAGCGAGCATGTCTCAGGCAGCCGAGTGTTAATTCAACATTATATGATAGAAGCATCATTTATCCGCGGAAAACTGCTCTATTTCTGAGTCAAAGTTTAAATATACACGCACATACAGAGGCGCGCGCGCGCGCGCGATTGCAGTAGCGAATTTACAAATGAGTCGGGCGCGCATTATTATTACCTTTGTCAAGCGCGCTCACTGCGCGACAACTCCATCTTTCTCGCTCGGGCGCGGATTTTATTCCCCGACGCTTGGACGCGACGACGTGCAAAATTCTTGTCGAATGATGAGTTCGTCGAGCTCGCAAATAAGACGTTCAAAGCTGCCTTTTTGCGCAAAAGCTCAATTTTATTTTCGCACACGCTTCTTTCTTTCTTTCTTTTTTTATTGTTGCTGTTGCTTTGCGTATTGCAGTTAGAGCATGCACAGAAATGACCCGATGAATTATAAACTCTTTTCGATTGTTGGGTAAAACGAGTGAGTCTTATTTATTTGTCAATTTAATATTGTTATATTTGTAGTAAAGCCTTTACGAGAGCCATCAAATCGTTTAAAATAAGAATTTGTATATTTGACAACTGTCATTACTGCTGCTTATGTTGCACACATTATGCTCGACAAATTTTGTTCGATATGTTAGAATTTTATGTGCGTAGTAAAACAAAAATAAAAATTAATGCCATTGGCAATGATTTTAAAAATTAGCATTTTTAATTTTAACTTAATTAACTTACAGCCGTTGAAGCAAAAGTAAACTTATAAACAGATGTTCAATTATTTAATTTTTAACGAATGTAAATTAGTAAACGCTTTTATTTTTAAGAATTTTTAAATTGGAATAAGAAATTTCGGCAAGGCTTACACGTGCAGTGCGTCAAACGGCCTTGGCTTTGTTGAGTTTTCTGTTTCTTACGAGCAATATCTGTTGGTCTTTTAATTGTAGAATTTTCGGAAGGCTAGAGACTAAATTTATTTTTACAAACCGCCCGCCGTATTACATTGACAAACATATCTCAATTTTTTTTTCTTTTTAATTGATACAAATTTTTTGAATTTATGAAAATCAGCGAAAAATTGAATAGTTTGATTTTCTTGCAGTATTAGCATAATGTAATTAGGAGCTTGTTATTCAATTAAACGCTAAAATATGTATTACTTTACTTTTAAAGTATATACAAAAATATTATTAAATTCAAAATAAATAAACTACTAAATATGAGAGAGAATAAAGATACTACTTTAGTTGAAAATTTAATAAATTTATTGCATTAAATCCATAAAGATTGTTACTAATATCAAATGGATAATTATACATGGTGGTAAAGTTCTCCTGACACATGTGGAACTTTAATTAAAATAAAAAAAATTCTTTATGAATGATGCACTTACGTTTTGTAGTTTAATAAAAATAATATTATTTGTTAAAAAAATATGTATTTATTTTTGGTACAATTTATTGTTTTGTATTGCAATTTCCAAATGTAATATTGGATCACATTTTTTTTACCTTAATAATTCTATACTTCATTTAAATATAGAACTGACATTATATTGTGCGTAATATTTGTATGTATATTGATTTTAATACAAAAGTTTGAGACATGAGGATTTTGTTTTCGTAAACGTATAATCACTGAGTTCTGTACGATTTTTGTCTCCAGAATATAATTTTCTTTTTTCTATGTTATTAGAGTTTTTATATAAATTTAAAAATATAAAAAGTAAAATATAAAAAATACGCTTTCTGTGCTGTTATAACAAGTATACAAAATATGTGGCGCATTTGTAAGTAACAATTATTTGAATTGATTTTCAATTTAACTATTTTTTTCTGTTACTTTCACAATGACACTTTTAACTTCTGTGTAGGCTTCAAGACCATAAACTCCGAGTTCTCTACCATGTCCAGACATTTTAAAACCACCAAAAGGTACTTGAGTTGCCAATGCATTGTATGTATTGACCCTTTTAAAAAAGTTTTCATTATTATTTCTGATTGACTAGAGAAAAGACACAAATTAGTTCAAGTATTAAAACTCACCAAACTGTACCAGCTCGTAATCCTTGTATGATGTAATTGGCCTTATCAATATCTTTTGTGAAAATAGCAGCTGCCAATCCATAATCAGACTTATTAGCTCTCTCAATTACTTCACTAATCTTATTGAATTTTAAAATTTGTTGAACAGGCCCAAAGATCTGTAAATAAAAAAGTAAAATTATATACTAGTTTAATGTTAGATAAATTATTTTAAATAATTTACCTCTTCTCTTGCAATTGTCATGTTGTCTTGAACATCTGCAAAAACTGTTGGTGCTACAAAATATCCTTTCTCACCTACTCTGCAACCTCCTTCAACCAATTTAGCACCTTCAGATTTTCCAGCTTCAATCATGCCTAATATTTTGTTTAACTGTTCCTCGTCAATCTGAAATTTATAAAAATTATAATAATTATAAAGATATATTATATCTTTAATATAATATAAAAAACATACCTGGGGGCCATGTTCTACTTTCAAATCAAAAGGATCTCCAACAGTTCTAGCCTTAGCTCGAGCTGCACTTCTTTCAACAAATTCATCATAAATTGAACTTTCAACGTATGTTCTAGAACCAGCACAGCAACATTGGCCCTATAAAAATCCAAATTAATTTATCACTTTGGAAAACATAATACTTTTCAAAAATACTTTATTTTCGTTATTTTAATCAAGAATTTAAATTTAAAATTTAGATAAACAATGTAAAAGTTACCATATTGAAAAATAATCCAAAATGAGCTGTTTCAACAGCATGATCCATATCAGCATCAGAAAAAATTATATTAGGAGATTTTCCTCCCAACTCCAAAGTTGTTCTTTTTAAATTACTTTTTGCAGCTCCTTCCTGCACTAATTTTCCAACTTCAGTTGATCCAGTAAAAGCTACTTTATCAACATTTGGATGATGAACTAAAGCAGCCCCTGCATCACCAAACCCAGGTACAACATTAATCACACCTGGTGGAAAACCTGCTTCTTTAGATAACTGGGCTAGGTATAGTGCTGTAAGAGGTGTTTGCTCTGCTGGTTTTAGTACAACGCAATTGCCTAAGAAAAAGATTTATTTATAATTTCATTAGCTAAATTTTTGTCTTATAAAATCTATATATTAGTTTCTTAACTCAATATTTAATTAAGACTTCATGTCTAAATGATATAAATAATAACATGTTAATTAATGAACAAGATGTAAGAAAAATTATACCTGTAGCTAATGCTGGTCCTAATTTCCATGCTGCCATTAATATTGGAAAGTTCCATGGAATAATCTGTCCACAAACACCCACTGGTTCATGTCTAGTATAGGCAAAAAATTTACCATCCATAGGTATTGTTTTTCCATGATTCTTATCAGCTAATCCTGCATAATATCTAAGAACTGAAATACTTGCTGGTACATCAAAACCATAAGATGCTGAAAATGGTTTGCCATTATCAAAAGTTTCAAGACTCTACAAACACAAATACATTTGTACAAATTGTAAATATTATTAGTATGTAAGATACTTTATTAGAAATTGCCTTACAGCAAGATATGTACGATCACGTTCAATTAAATCAGCCAGCCGATTTAAAAGAACTCCTCGTTTGGATGCATCCATTGTTCTCCATGGTGAACCAAGTTTGAATGCTTGTCTAGCAGCTTCTACTGCTACATTAATATCAGCAGCTGCACCTTGTTGAACAGAAGCAATGACTTCTTCTGTTGCTGGATTGCGAACTTCAAATTGTTTTTCTGACTTTGAACAGTGCCATTCATTGTTGATAAACAGCTGAAATATATATATTAAATTTATAATTAATAATTTTTAATTACAATTATTATCAAAAATATGTGAATATTTAATAAAAAATAAAAAATCAATTTTCATTTTATTATGTGTTTATTCATTTATATCTGTCATATTTTTATTGACTGAAGTTGACTGAGTGTATATTTATAGCAGTTTTACTAGCAAAATTTTAAATGGTTACAAAACATCTGTGGTTTTAAACATAATTTATATTCTTATTAAATATCAAGAAAATATATTTTAAGAATAATATAATCTTTACCAGTCAATATTACTAATAGCATTTCTTGTTGTTAGATTTATATAATAATTATTGAATTATTAATGTCATTAAAATTTTTATCAAATACTTAACAAACAAGAAAGACTGTGCAATTATCATTATGTAAGATTAAAGAATTCTTCAGTACTTGCAGTACACACCTTACGTAAATCATTGCTGCTTTTCAACAATTTCTCTTTCTTTATCTCTGTCAATTTTTCTTGTATTATTATTTTTTTTAATAAATAACTCATATACCCAATGAACTCAAAATAACCCCGACAGCTAAAGAGAAGCCACTTGGTCTTTTACAACTCCATAAATCGGAGTTACGAGTATAGCACTTAATTGCGAAAATTGCCAAAAATAATGTCTATGTAAGATGATTGTTTAGTTTGGACACTTACGCCGGCATAGAGCACTGGCGGATTGGTTTCGGGCACCGGCATCGAAGCACTGGCGAATCCACGTGCAGCGGTCGGTGTCAGTCGTTTGCAGACGAGTCGCAACATCTTGAATTTTGTTGTATTACTTCTTCTCTGATTGACCTTATTTATAATCAGCTATATCTCAGTGAACAGCAATGGTAGCTGTTGCCGGCTCAAATGGCGACTCTACTCACGGGTTTCATACATAAGGAATCTCAGTTCGTGGCTCGTGCTCTTTTATCCCCTCACCGACCCCCTCTCCGTAATTTCGCTCGGGCGCTCGCAGCAGCTCGCATTCCCTCCCTCTCTCTCTCTCTCTCTCTCTCTCTCTCTCTCTCTCTCTCTCTCTCTCTCTCTCTTCTATCTGAATCTCTCTCTCCTTCCTTCTCCTCACTCTCTCATTCTCTCTTTCTTGTGCTAGTCCAGTAAAATAGACGGATAAATAAATACACTGATAAGTTCAGGGATTTTTGCACAAAAGTATTTTCACTTTTATCTTGAGAATGGCTAGTCGTAGAGCTAAACGCGAAATTTTTTATCGAACACGATTATTCACAAGAGTTTGATAATGGAATATTTGAAAGTTATAAGCTAAAAAATGAATATATATTTATAATGCAGGAGTGAGGGAAATGGCGGAGAGCGACGTCGACGTCACGAATAACACGTTCCCCACCTCGCTCGTACAAGCGCAACGTAAACAAACAAACGGAGGCACGGCAAAGTCCCAGCTGTTCGAATAGCCCGACAATATTTTTCTCATATATGTACAAATTAACATAAAATAGAAAAAAATTAAATCGAGAGAGAAAAACGGAAAAGAAAAGATCTATAAAAATACATTTTATGATGGTTTTATTGAAAATTAATTAAATTGTTAATAATTTATTTGTAAAAAGAAATTATTTAGCACGTCAAAGGGTTGTACATCATTTCTACGGTTTTTGTTGGGGATAATGCGAATTTGTTTCAATCTTGAAAATGGTAATTAAACAATTGATTGCAAAACGATTTCGCATTCAGAAAACTATTAAGTCTCAAATGGTTTTTACAATTTTTAAAAATGTTACATGATTTAAAATTTAAAAAATTGTAAAATTATCCCTGGTAGGAATCGCATATACCCTGGTAGAAACGAATCTCATAAAAATGGACAGATTATACAAAAACTAGATAATAGAAATATCTAAATTCTATACATTAAGGGTATAGCTTATATCGGCACAGGTATCTTTTTTACCGACTACCTAATTTTCAATAAAAAAATAATAACTAGAGGTTTTTAATAAATAAGTCGACCTTCCCCACTAT
>JAPYYQ010001888.1:0-37942 GCA_030522585.1 Anagyrus pseudococci
CAACAAAGCTGTACTGTTAAACCAACAGTAAGTTCGGTTGCTGATATTTAACAGTACAGTTTTAGTTGACTTGACTATATTTTTTTCTCAGTGTAGATAATTTTTGATATGTCCCCCGACGTTCCCCAGCCGTCTCTCTATATAGGCGGCGCATAAATCTCGCTTCGTCGGAGACGCGGCGTCATGTATTATGCACGCGGGCCTGGTCTTTTAAGTGCGCCTTCTGCTACTCGCTCTTTCTCGGCCGAATTTCTCGCTAAGGGGTAGCGGATGGTCTTTCTGAAATTGTAATTACTACTCTCTTGCCTTTTCATCTTGACTTCTTATTAGGACTACTTCCTCCACTTTCTTCGTCTACTTCTTCCTCGCTCTTCCTTTTTGCTTCTTTAATGAAGCTAGTTGTCGATAATGAATGTAAGTGCGAGGTATCAAACGATGGTATAAAAAAGAAGAAAAATTTGATGATTACCAGGATTTCCCAGTTTGAAATTTTGATTCTTCGTATGCTTGAAATTCTTACGTAAACTTTGTCATTTTGTTCGTTTTGATGTATATCCATCAAAATGTCTTTCTATTTATAAAAAAAAATAAAAAAATAATTTCCTTGAGGAAAGTAAAAAAAGAAAAGCTCCGAGAATATTATGTAAGACATAAAACGCTGTATTACAAGCACGAGATCGATTCCGAGCATCAGCGGCAGCAGGTGAAGTAAGGTGTACCTTATAAAAAAAAAACGTCCCCAAAGCGGGTCACACACGGTACACGAGAGATTATAACGACTCCGGTGGCTGTCGGGCCGCGTGTCCGTGTGTTTATTCAAGCTTTCTCTCTCCAGCAGCAGCAGCACGTCAAAAAGAATCAATTTGCCTGGAGGCTGCGCCTCAAAACGTATATACACAAGCCCCGTAGTAGTAGCATCCAACGCAGAAGAAGAAGAAGAAGAAGGTTGGCTGTAAAAACGAGGTGAATTTAATTTTTCGCCAAGCCAAGCTTTGAAGACAACCTCTCCCTCTCTCTCGGTATGCCAGATATGCCAGCATTACACCAGCGGCAAGGGGAGGCAGGAGGAGGGGGTTATCTCTCAAAGGGGCAGTCAGGCAGACTGGAAGTGATTTCGCCGCTTTGGAGGAGCAGGCTATATACCCGGGACTAGCGAAGAAGAAGAAGAAGAGAGAGACTCTCGGACGCTTCATCGGCGAGGCTCCTTACACCGGCGTTTTCCCTCCCCTGTATTCGCTGCATGAATTTCGCGGACGAGCGGCTTAATTAATTGAAAACGTCGAGTTGCGCGCGCGATGCAGAAGCGCCAAGGATCGATCTCCTGCGACTACTGGCCGCCGTAGAAACGAACCCCTCTCTCTCTCTCTCTACTCGGCGAAAAGCAATCATCTCGGCCGGACGCAATCAGCCGAGAAAGAGAGAGAGGTGGGAGTGAGCGGTGACCGGTGTCGTTGCGGTACTCGGCACGGCTCATCTCGTTTCTACTTCCGACTCTCTCTCTCTCTCTTGGCTACTCTCCCTTTCTCCTTCGCACACAGTCGAGGACGGCGTACTCAAGCTTGTTGATTTTTCCAGCGTTTATTTTTCTCGATAGCCAAGAGAGAGAGCCTTACTCTCACTTGCTCCTTGCTCCAGGATTATCAGTCTTATATATCCTATACACCCAATGCGTGTTGATCGCAATGACGGTACGCGTTAATTACCTGCAAAACCGTTTACACCGCCCCCCCTAAACTTTCTTAAAAACTCACTCCTTTGCTTTATATACAGAAACATCGGTTATCCCCGTATATAGCTGATGTCCTTTCGCGGAACTTTGTTATTCAGCCCCGTTTGGCCTTCCCTTCCTCTCTCCCTCTCTATCCCCTGCAAGTTACCGTAATTCCCGGTATAATTCCAGGGGGAGGGGGGGGGCGCGCCCTTTGGCCCAGATAGCTTTTTGCTTTGTCAATTTGCCAATTAAGCTGCCGTACTTTGTAGCCAATTCAATCCATTCTCTAACGAGGTTTAGGGCAGAGCTGAAAGTTCGTTAGAAAAGCAGGAGGACCAAAAGGGGAGCGGAGGGAGATTCAACGGACAAACGTTTGTTCTTCCGCAAAAACTTAAGCTATTTAATCCGCGTGTGTGTCTGTCTGTATATACGTGGGCCAAAGCTCTCTCGCTGGAAACTTTTGTTATGTCGCTTTCTCCCGCTTCAACACACATACCCCCCTTTGTTACATTTTCCGTTCGGAAAGACGTCGAAATAACTCGGTATTCCCTTGTTTACTCCCCCTGCGCGTCCTTATGACTTGTCGTCTTTGCATATAAACACAGAGACACAGTTGAAAAAGCGCGAAAATTTCAAGCGCAAGATAAAAACGATCGGCTCTCCCGTACGCTGGCCTTTTTGATAAAAGTCCGTCTGGCAATCAAGCGTCGCGTTTAGAATAGAGAAAGAGCGTAGCAGGGCAACTTGTTAAAAGCTTTGCATTTTCCATCAATCACCAGATGGGGAGGGCATTTGAATCAAGCCGCGCATTGAGCCCGAGCGGCATAAAGAGAGAGAGAGACAGCCAGACGCTCATTAGTCCTACAGCCGAGTTTTCACGTCCGCTCGGATATTGAGCGTCATTAACGTGTCCACGGGACGTCATGATAAACGGCGTCGGATCGACAACTCGCGATATACCCTGGGGAGGGTATAAAAAAAAAATGAAAAGAAAAAAGAATCGCGCGCTGACGAATAAGCAAGTGCAAAGAGAGGAAGTTGCGCGAGAATAAACTGGGTCGGAAGAGAAGAGAGGACAAGCGAAGGATCGACGAGGGGCGAGCGTGAAAGGCGTGTAAGACGTTTGTCGCGCCGGTCACGTGAGAAAGACTCAATTTCCGGCTCTCTCTCTCTCAGGCCAGCAACGACGCTCTGGAATCTGAGAGTCACTGCCTTCCGTTAACGTCACGTGTGTGTGTGTGTGACCTGTAGGGATCGACTAGAATGAGAGAAGGCTTTTACGTACGTGCAGTGCTAGTGGCGGTTTACTTGCTAGTTAAGAGCGTGCGGTGTACGAAAAATCGAGCTTTACCGAGAGCTTTGTAATAGCGTCGACTTTGAATCTCTACTTTCTGCTATGCGAGTGTAAGATATCGCACGCGTGCGAAAAACAACGCGTTCACGACCTTACAAGACCGACCTCGAGAGAAATAACGAGATCACAGGGATACTCGAGACACGCACGTCGAATCTCGTAATGGCAGTTTTAAGGGAAACCACTTGAAAGCTCGAAATCTAAAAAAAAGATTAAACGAGTGCGGAAAGAAGAGTGCGCGCACACACCTTTTTCCCGTAATTTTCCGCGGAGGCACGCCCGCATGGGAGGTCGGAAAATAGAAAAAATAAAATATAGCGAGTACTGGGGTAATGAGAGGGACACCCGATGAAAAAGAGGAGATGCAGGAGAGAGAGAGGTAAGGAAAAGTCGCGAGAGAGATGCGTGCGCGAGAAAAGGGAGCTGAAAGGAACGAAAGAGTAGAGGCAGGTTCAGCACTCTCCTTTCTCTTTCTCACTCTTTCTCTATCCCTTTTTACTTGCCTTTCCCCCGTTTGTTTTTCCTTTTGACGTTCAACTCGCCGTATTAAATTTTTGTTGGCTCCTTTTCCTTCTTGCCCCGGCCTCTGTCTTCTTGTTCTCCGGGAGACTGTATTTTTTCACCCCCTTCTCCTTTTTTTTTTCTTCTTTTTCGTCTTCTTTGGCTACTTTTTTATTACGTCTGGACTGTTCTAATGAAGATCGCGCGCTTTATTTTGAAAAGATTTGCAGGCCCAGCGGTTTTCCTCTTCTCGGAAAATCGAGGGAAAATTTTCATCGCTCTCTGGGAATTTCTCTCTGCCGGTTGCCCCGCGTCTTTGAGCAATTTGAGTTTACGAGATTTTATCATTGTCCCTGTGTATTTCTTTGTGCTCCGATAATGCCCCCCCCCCTTTGCCACGCCCCGTGAAAACAATAAAATTCGACGTTAATTTCGTACTCCTGCTCTACGGGACGATAAACAAAGCTTTCGTAAAGTCTCCTAACCGAGTAATAAAACATAATCCCAGGCTCTTAACAGAAATTAAAAAAAAAAGGAAGAAAATCCGAACCAATTCGCTTTTTGGGTACACATAAGCGCGCGAGATAAGAAAAAAAATCCTTTCAATAAAGGAAGAAGAAGAAAAAAAAAGATCAACTTCCTCGGCGATTAATTCAATAACGACCCCTTATCGGCTGCCCCTCTCTCTCGTTATGTGAAGGGAGAACGAATTCCCCTTGGGGGGGTTGATGGCACGCGCTTTATACTTAATAAAAGAAGGGTCAGGGGATGAGTTTTCGTCGGTATACACACAAACGTCATTCGCCAGGCCAATAATTACCTATCCGAGATTACGAAGTGGCGCTTTATCGCAGACTGGGGGGAGATTTAGTGGACGGCGGGACGAACGACTCTCCTGCGGAAGTGTCTTATCATCGTGGAGGAGCGCGCGTGACGTTGCCGATGTGCGGAACAAGCGGAAAATAGAGTAATGCTGGTGGACGTGATATTTTTTTTGCTTCTGTGGTTTATACGTGCTTTTGGGTTTGTAAAATTAGAGTTTGACCGTTTTTCGGTTGGGGAAAGGAACTTATTTATGTTGTAATTTTTTAATGTCTGATGCAAAAATTGATTGAACCTTTGGTAATTTAAAAAAAAAATAAAATTGATGGAATACTTGTATAGGATAATTATCATTATTTTGGCGATGTTATTTATAATATGCATTTTTTATATGTTTGTTTCAGAATGACCCATTCTACAATTGGGAAAAATGAAGGAAAAGCCAAAAAGGTTAGTTTCATATTTCTTCTCGTAATATAACCTCCTTATCTCTAATAAATTTAATTCAACGGTATTTATCTTTAACAAAATTACAATTTCCACTCACTAAAAACACAAGAAAAAAGAAACTTCATCCCACTGCAACTATCCAAATTACATTTTTACGAAACCTTTTAAAAGAGCTACCTCCTTAGAACAAAATAAAAAATAAAAAAGAAACCCCATTAAAAAAAAAAGGTAACGTCAGTCTGCACTAAATAACTCCCTCTTTTACACGACACCCCCTCCATTCCCCTTGCAATTTTGACTTCTCTCCTCGCTTCCTGTTAAGGACTCTCTCTCTCTCTCTCTCGTCGTTCCCTTCGCAAGTCTCTTCCGTTTCCGAGACACGAAAGAGCGAGATAGAGGTATAGGTGTCCCAGGCGATACAATCGCGCCTGCTATTAGCCGCCGCCGGGAAATGACAAGGCTAATCTTATCCCTCGGCGGAACCGGCCAATCTCGCGACGCAGATGAGAAATAAATATTAAGTCACTCTCCAAACCTCTCCTCTCGAAATCTTCGGCGTGCGCTCTCTCCTGAGCACACGTTTGCTGTTAAAACGGAAATTTCGAAGTTAGAGACGTGTCTTGGGGGGCTGCTCGCGCGCCCTAACGTCGTTGGATTACAGGGAGGAAGGATTCCGATGCTGAAATTAGCTGTATAGACGTCATTGGGATTGGAGGTAGATGTAGGTAGACGTATGGGGATGTTGGTTGGAAATATAGTAAAAAATTTAAAGAAATTCTATTTAGCTTCAAACAATCCCACATACTTATACCCCGCTCTATCCTCCAGTCTTTTTCCGACGACCTCGAACACCTCGGCCTGGATATACGGGAAAAAAATCGCGGTCCTTTCCCAGCTGCAGCGCACTGTATATAGCCAATGAAGCACTGGAGTCTATATACGCCTTATCAATTCGACACAGGCCCTTGACAGAACAAAGTGTATGCGGTGAAAGGGGGAGGGGGTCGGTGTCCGGGTAATATCGTCGCCATTGCAGTCCAGCCTGTGCTTACCAGCCAAGCTCTGGGGGCAAGGGAAGAAGAGAAAGAAAAGATAGGGCTATATATAGGACAGAGGCTCGTATTATGCCGGCCGTGAGTGCGCGCCGGAGATATCGTGTAAGTCGGACTTAAGGCGCCTTGGCCCAACTCTCTCTCTCTCTCTTTTTTCTCCCTTTCCCTCTCTTTTTCTCGCGCTAGCGCGTGAATAAAAGCTCCGGGTGGGGGAGCGGCGAAAAATAGTCCCTCTAAGGCTGGGATTTGAAGGAACTTGCGCCGGTTCCTGAAAGCCTCCCGGCTCCTCTTGCTCTCTGCTCCTCCCCCCTTGGGAAGTAAATCTGCTCTCGTCGATTTCTAGCCGATCTCTCTCTTTTTCCTTTCTCCTTCTCACAGACACACACTCACGCGTTTACTCGGGAGACCCTTTGTTTCAGCGGCGCTTTCTAGCCTTCGGATGGTTAGTATCCATTTTGGCCTCCGTCTTTTAATGCCGTTATTACGTGAGAGATCACGAAGCCGGCTCTTCTTCTTTCGAGCGAGGATCTATGGGAAATGAATACGAGCCCCGGTCCTCGACGTAGAAAACGTATAGCTCCGTCTCTCGAGAATTCGCTTTTTATCGGACGACAATGTAACCTTCCGCTCTCGCGCTTCGTCAAACCACCCCCAGAACTCTTTTCAAAAAAACCACCGGTCTCTTTTAACGAATTCATTGTTTAACCAAAAAACAGCAAGGTCTTCGTTATTTTTCCACAACACGCGAAATGCGCGTGGAAAAATCGAAAGTCACCATGCGACTGGACGATCCCCTGATGGGCATACACACACCAGGCGGGGGGTGGGAATGGCTATCGCGTTTAGCCACAGGCTTTCGAAACACACAGAGGAGCGTATACCGACCGCGGAAAACACGCTGCGATCGAAACTGGTCTCTCCGGTCCAGAGCGGTATATACAGATGCTGGGGGGAGGATAACCTAATGAACGGAGAGGCCGAATGATGATCGGCGATGTAGCTGCTAGGGGGGAGGGTTTGCGATCGACGTTTGCGGTGCGCGGGAACGATAACGACTCCAGGGGGGGTGAGGCTAACTTCTCTCTGGATAGGAGCGCAGGTGGCGGGAAAAGGCGCGATGATGAGCCGAGAGCGCTGATTGACACACTATACCCTATGGCAGGAGGGGGAGACTCGACAAAATTGGTTCGACTCTCGCTTTTGCCTCCCCTTTCTATACCGTGGGTGATTAGCTCGTTATGTCACTCTACGCGCGCGCTGTTACGCGTTTTGATTTCAATGGAACCTGCGCTCACGCGAATATAGATACACGCGTACACGGCGATGTATATCCGATAGACCACCTGATAAAATTAACAAAAATCATCCGTTAACTGCCCACCCTCTGATGAAACGAGCCTCGTTTCCCCTGCCGCAGTGTTCATCGACCATACACCCAGACCTTTCTCTCTCTCTCTCTCTCTCATTCTCAGATTGTCGCTTTATCGCAAAGCTTCAAAGCCACGTTCCATCCCCTCCCTCTAGCAGCATCTGGATCAAAGAAGGACTCTCTCTCTCTCTCTCTCTTTCTAGACGTGGCCTCTAATTCCACAAAGACGCGTAACCAGCCGCTAATAACGAATGCGCCTCTGTGTGTGTGTTTTCGCAATCCTCAATTTCTTTTTTCCTCCTCCTCCCCCTCCCCGCGCGGCGAAGAAGAAAAAAAGAAAGAGAAAGGATGACGCTTTCGGTGGATAAGAGAGAGAGAGAGAGAGAGAGAGGGAAAGACGGGTATTGTTAGTAGCGGCAGGGTGAGGGGAGGGAGGCTCTCGGTAATGAAAAGAACCGCGAGCTTTCCAGTGTCGGCCGGCTCGCGCGAGCGTACTGGATCTTCCTTTCTAATTCTCGACTGTACTCCGGCGGAGGGAGAGAGAGAGGCTATACATTCGCAGAGTCTGGCCTCTATCTTTCCGCGCGCGCCCCTTTCGTCTCATTTTGTCCCCCCCCCCCCTTCCCGAGCTTTTTTGTCTCGCTCTCGCTTTTTTATATTTCTTATTTACCGCCTTACGCTCTTTTGCATGCCCCCTCTCTCTCTCTCTCTCTCTCTCTTCTGACTTTTCTTCTGCTTTGTCGGTTTTTTTTCATTTCTTTTGCTTCATACTCGCCGCTCATTCTTTTATAATCTTTTTTTTTGTTTTTGTTTTTATAATATATTTTTTTTTTTATTATTTTCCGTTATTTCCCTTCAAGTTGAGCTTAATTGAAGTTTACGAAGGAACTGCTGCGCCTGTCGTTTATGCATCGCAAATTGTCACGTGCAAAGCTCGCGTCAAAAGGGAAATTGTTCTTAACGATCATTCGAGGAAAAGATGAGTATATTTTTTTTTCGTTTCCCTTATGATCCTTAATATTTGGGCTATACGCACTAGCTCGATGAACTGTTTGCCATCTCGTTTTAATCACGATACCCCGAAAAAATCACGTCGTCATCTCGGCATTTCACTCTGGAAATCCGGAAAATATTTATCGAACGACTGTTTGTTTACGCTTACTTTCTTTTCCTTTATTTACAACCAGATCATATAGATTTTTTCCATGATTATAAAGTGGTCTCGGATTTTTACTTTTGTAAAATGAAAACTGTTTTGTAATACAAAAAATATGTTTTCTTCTACTTACATATACAATGTTTTATAAAATAATAAATTAAAATCGAAAAAAAACAATATAATTAGACTTGGCATTACCATGTATTTCATCTACATTCCCAGCTGTATACCCAAAAAAGAAAACTCATTTTTTCACAGATCTCGATGAATATTCGACAAAAGCCCGACCATTTTCCAAAATCACATGATAGTTCCGATAAAATCCCTCTTATTTAAAAAAAAACGTAAAAGAAGACAAATTTCGGTATTATCAATTTTCATCGGCGTACTAAAACCCGTCCCATATCCCCAGCCATTCCCATCCCAATATTCATGAATTTCAAATCAAAGTAAAGCCCTGAAAATAAAATTTCCTCCCCCAGCCCCAACAAAACCCGCACTGAATCGCTTCGATGCATCAGGTCCACCGCTCGCTTCCCTCCCTCCCTCAATGTAACTCAAAACAGATCCATACAAAAATCTCATCAAATAACCAAACGGAAAACGTCCGCGATAACATATTTTTCCGAACTTATGCTAAATTGCAGCGTATATAACGCCCACAGCGACGGACAGATCGAACCCAACCGAAAAGCTGGATCAGAGGGGTGGAGTGTTCGGTCCAGCGTACACGACAGCGCCTAGACTCGAGTCATTAAAATTGCGGCCGCATACGTCCGAGCAAGCGCACGAAACTTGGAAAACGCACCCGCAGCAGCAGTAGCCTCTCGGCAGGGGGGTACGGAATTGGTTTGTAATTCCATTTCATCGGTCGCGTGTGGTCATCGGGACTACCAGCCGAAAGGGTGGATCAGCGCTTGGAGAGAGAGAGAGAGGGAGGAGGGTAGAGAGGGTTTGAGCGAGTGCATCGGCGCTGTCCGCGCGCCAACTATTGGATTCAAGCTTTTGAAGACCTAATCGAATACGTTTGCCGAGCGCTCGATATTAATAACCGAATCTATTTACCCGAATAAACTTGCGCGAGCGCGCGCATGTCCTGTGTATGTGCGTGTGTGTACCGTCCAGTCGTTGTCGTCGCGCGTGAAATAAACTGCTTACTCGGACTGCTACTGTCGAACCTTTCAACTGACCCACCGGCCATATACCCTCCTTCCCCCTTTTCCATCTTTGCGCGAGACTCGATTCTTCTTTACCCCCTCCTCTGTTACCCTGTATTCGCCTGGTACCACTGCGTTCGGTTGTTTTTTTTTTCGTGTCTTTCATTCGTTCAATTTTCCCACGGCGAAACGAGAATTTTTCTCGCTCGGCTTGATGCTTGGCGATTCATGAAAAAAATATTCGAATTGTGTTGTGTGTTGCGGCTATGCGCTTCGAACACGTACGTGCATCCTCTCCTCCTCCCCCCCCTTGTGTCTCTCCTCTCTATATCTGTGTGCCGACGTTGCCCGACTTTCGGCGAAAGCGCGTAAAATAGATATTTTTTTTGGTCGAACGGGGGTGTGAGCGGAGGGGAAAAAGGCTTTTCCGGTTTTCCGATTTTCGCGATTGTTTGCCAAGAAATTACAACCGACATTGAGGGCTTCACAGCCTCGATTTGCTCAGATTTTTTTTGGGGGTAACTTTTTTTTCAGTTATATCGTTCGGAGGCAGGGGAAAAAATTGTTAGTAGTTTTTTCGGTATAAAACGAAAGAAAACTGGGAATAGCAGAAACAGTGTATCTAAAAGCCTATAAGATAATTCTCAATTCGTTCGCGTAGCCGATGGAAAACGATATACACCGGGATTTTAATTGCATCGTATCAAGGGTCAAACGATTTTTGTTTTCGTTTCTTACCCAAATCCTATACATATTTCTCATCGACAGCCTCACTCCCACGCTCCAACAGATCATTCCAGTCCATATTTCGCTTAATCATCCTCGATGTCCCAAAAAAAAAGAAACGCCGCGGTAATATGCGCAGCGTGTCCGAAATTTATTAGTCCCGAAACAAACTCCTCTTAACAGTCTCGCACGGGAAAATTATTCGCCGAGTTCTGGGTATGTGCCGCTGCACCTACCCCCGTGCTACTTTCGCGAAGCAGAGAGACGCTCGCGCCTGCCGCGATAAAACAAGAATAATTGCGGAAAACCGCCGGACGCTCGAGTGCCGCGCGACAAGCGAGCTCGCACACGGCCCCCTCAGACGCGCATAAATAAGCAGCAGGGGGAGAGAGAGAGAGAGGCCAAGGCGACGCGCAGGTCGAATCAGCTCGCGCGATCTTCCGGACGCGTTGCCAAGGCGGTGTGAGGTAGAGACGTGCCGTGGCATCGGCTCCTTCGCGCTTCTTAGCGCCGGAGAGAGAGAGAGAGGGACCAGGCAATTTCCTTGGAACGCGGATGGTCGTGGGGGTTGGCAGAAGTTGGGCTAAACTAAATAATATTGATGGCGAACGGAAATTGAAAGTCGTTACGTTGCGCGGGCGCGCGAAATGGCGGCTGGCGCATAAATAAAATGGCGCAGCCAGCGGCGGGGGGGAGAGAGAGGGCGCGCGTGTCCCGGGATTAGACCGCGCGCGCCGGCGACACTCTGCGGCCAGATAAATTTCGCCCCGGCCCCGTCGTCCTCCAGGGGGAATTTATCGTCTTTTATGACGGGGCCGAGTTCGCCGGAGGAACGGCCCTAGACGACCCATACCGAGACTACGACCAAGTCTCTCTCTCTCTCTCTCTCTCTCGTCACACTGCCATTCCTTACACCCTCGAGAGCGCGCGCTTGGCTTGCCACTTGGACCCTACTTTATAGCCCGCTACTGCCAAGTTCCGCGAATATCGAGGAAGCCCGCATTCTTTGGCCCCACCATAACACACAAGCGCAATGTGTGCTACGAGAACATCTCGAGGCCTCAAATTAATACCCACTGCAATTCTCATTCTCCCTAGTGCGTATTATTTCGAAAGAGAGCCCACCACACACACGATTCTTAACCCTTTACTTTATCCGACCGAAAATCCCTCTTCCGCTGGGATGGGAAATTAATCTTCTTCCCTGCGAAATAATAATAGCCCTCGCTCTCGAACAATAGCTCCCGCTAGAGCAAAAGAGAGGGGGGACTGGGGCTATAGCGTTGCTTGCGCAAAAAAAATTTCCGACCTTTATCCCCCACCGGAGAGTCACTGATTACCGGTTCTCTCTCTCTCTCTTTCCTCCATTCTGCAAAATTCCGCGAGCTTCCTATTCTCTGCCTCAGAAAAAAAACAGTACCACGTCCGTGACTAATCAAATTTCGTCCGGTCTGTCTCTTGATCCAAAAAAGAAAATCGACCCAATTCCCCTTTGAAAATCGCTCGTAACTCCAAAAGCCAAGACGAATGTCTCTATAAAGCTCAACTCTCAAAAAAATAATGCCGTGCATGTACAAGACCAGAGCTAGCGATATAGGCGATATGCAAATAATGTAAATGCTGAAAAACGAGCGTCGGAGAGTGCACGCTCGGCGATAGGTGGGCAAGAAAAGGAGCCTACTGCTTTATCGCTCCGCCGGCTAGACATTTGTCTGTCTTTCGTAGACGAACGCTTGTGTCTCAGCCGGCGATGCCTGGTCTACGCTGATACACAGCGAGCTTTCCATTTAACGCTCCGCGGTGTCCTCCGCTTATGTGCTCGCTGGAGCTAATTAGCCATCCGCTCGAGCGTGCACACCGAAGAACGGCCCCTGATACAATTACGAAGCTACTGGCTCTTATGCAAATTCTTAAATGTTTCCTTTCCCCCCAAACTTTCCAAAATATATACCTCGAGAGAGCGAAAAGCTCAAAGCTCTCTAAATTGAGCTTTTTCGAAAGTACCTTTATATCTCTCGTAAAAAGCATCTCTTTTCCTTTGGAGGAAGGAAAAAAAGTAAGAGGGGATAGATTCATGAATAGCCACAAGCCCGGGGATCGCGGCTATTAGCGCTCTTTTCCTCTGGCGCGCTCGCGCGAGTCCGCTAATTCAGAGCAGCCCTCCCCCGTGAGGCTTTGTTTCTCGCGGATAAGAGAGCGGGAATAATGGAGCGGCAGCCGCGCGCGGTTTACCGCCTCTCCTCGTTCCCCGCCAAGGTAAAAAGCCTAGTCGCCAGTCCAGTGCCTGCAGTGGCGATAATGAAGCCTATACTCGGCTCTTCCTCTCTTTTATTTACCTCCCAATCGGATTATGGACAATCGCTTTTGTATCTTGGAAGATGCTTTTGCTTATGCGGAAAAGCTTCTATTGTCCGGGTAGGTTTAGCGTATATGGGGAGGATTTAATTTTCGGTCGAACAAGGTCATATCTAAACAACCAAGTTTGTAATTTGAAAATCTTGGCGAACTTTCTCTGGACGCTTTTCTGAGCTTGCAAGCCGTTCGTTTGCGTTGAAAATCGAGAAGAGAGAGTGTGCGATGGAACGGTTCATCGTTTATTTAATTCGAGTTGGTCTCGCTGTTGATTTTGCTCGCGCGCAGTTTGCGAAAAATGGACGTTTTTATTTTTTCATCTTCGTTTTCCCCTTTTTTTTTTCTTTCTCTTTTAGGTTAGGGGCTGAGACTGAATTTTTCGGGACGATGAATATTATAAAGGAGTGCGGGATTTTTTGCTGCCGCGCTCTTTTCGGGCGAGGGGGGGGGGAGAATGGAAGGTCGTTTGATGGAGCAAATAGACTCTCTCGCTCCCTCTGCGTTTTTGTTTTTAATTATTTCTTTTTTTAAAAAAAACCGGTCGTCCCTAGCGACAAATTGGAAAATAATGAAATACAACGGTGGTCGTCGGATAACACAAAGCAATATGTAAAACGCGATTGCCGCTACATTGCGTTATAGAGCAAAAAAAGGGAGGATTTTCGTAAGAAAGAAAACTGACGAAACTTTTATTAGAAAGAGAAGGAAAAATAGGGAAAATCACTTCTTTCTTGTTGTTGTTGTTTTTTTTCTGCTTCTCCTTTTATTTTTGCGGTGAAATGAAAAAGCACACAGGACAAAAGCTGGGGAGGGGGGAGAGAAAGGCTTGGAATAGCAAAAACAATGCAATACTCGAGGTTGCACACCTCTTGACCCAAATCTATGGTCTTTTTGATCTTTTACTGAAAATTTTATTTTCCATCGGCCGAGTAAAACTAAGCTTTAGGCTTTTGAAAATGAGCTTGCGCCTTTAAATGCCTTTAATATCGTTAGAATAATTTTATTCAGCTTCAACGTTTATTTTATTTTATTTTACATCCTCTCGTTATTCTCTCTAAATTATTAAATTACCTTGGTTTTGTCGTTTATATTGCCAAAAAACAAAAACATCGAAATAGCTATTTTCATATAAAATACAACGCGCAATTTCTACGTTTATGAATTATCATCAAACTCGATCTGCAAAAAAAATCATTTAATTTCACGCTCCCAAAAGTACCTCATTAAAACCTCACCCTGCTTCCAAAAACTCTCGCATTTTTTCGAAAAAAAAAGAAAAAAAAATTTACACACCAAACAGCCGCGAAATATTAAACGTTTATTTCATTAAAAAATTACACGATAATTTTTCGCCTACAGGCCCCCCCAGTACAACCGGGCGCGCAAGCACATCCCAAGCGTAATGGAACAAAAGAAAAAGGGTCCGGGGTAAAACCCCTGAAACCGGCATTAAAACTTTCGTCGCAGTTGGCTAAAACCACCGATTAATCATCCAACGCTTGGTATCCCCTCCCTCCTGGTAAAATTAAAAATTAACGAAAACAGCGGTCCAAGGAAAATATTTACCCTCCGGTGCTCGAGCTAGTTCAGCGAGGGAAACGAATCCGAGGGTGTCCGGGAATTCCCCCCCTCGCTCGTCTCTCCTCTTTCCCTACAATGATTTAACGATTAGCGCGAGGTAATTGTGCCATTACTAAATCCCGGCCCGGAAATGCGCGCACACGCGGACTTTATACCCGCGCACGACCGGTTACCGCCGCCACCCTTTTCCAGCCTAGCGCAATTTATACCCAGGGATACATTACCCCCGGGCGCATTACGCGTTAAACTCATCTTTGCGCACTTTGCGCTATCCCCACCCGGCCACACCAGAATCCCTCTCTCCCTTTTCCCATCCACAATCAGGCTATTTTTCAAACCGACGGTGAGGGGGGACGACATTAACTTTCGCACTGTAGGACCGCTGTGGCTCGCTATCGTTTGACCCACATCTGAAAATTCATCAACTTAACCCCCTCCCTATCCAGCCCTTCAATGACGTACCGCGAATCAGCTAATAATACACTCGCCGGATCAATGAGAAAAATTGTCCACGTCTGTAGCTTCCCCCCCCCCTCCATCTCTGGCACTTTATTGAAGATCATCCCAGTTTCTATATTCGGCCTCGTCTCTCACCTAGCAACCATATCCCGTTGATAAAGCCGCGAGAGCCGGAACGATACGCTTAATAATTACAACGCAGCAGCGCGAGAGAGAGACGCGTTGCACGTTTTTCCCCACTTGCCAGCCCGATAGCCTATAGCCCGCAAGAGATAGAGGTGACGCGCCTCCCTTTTCGAATATTCTAGAGGATTTAAGCGCATATCCGAGGGTAAGAGATCGGGGATAAGATTTAAGGAGTCTCCCTTTCTCTCTGGAGTAATTTCGTCCCGGCTTTAGCGCTCGCTCTCTCGCGAGATCTACTTTTATTTTCTCTGTCTCTCTATACGGAGCATAGTACCAGCGCGAGAGAGAGAGAGCACGTTTTGAGCGGCGCTAATTGCGTTATCGTGATGTATGGCGGGGAGTATAAGAGGGTCAGGGGTTAAGAGAACTGGCCGCTGATTCTTTTACGGCGCAGAGGGAAAGCCGTTTCGGCTAATGGACTTTGAAATTTCGCTGCTCACGGAGGGATAGCCGCTCTATTGCTTCGACGAACGGCACACCTGATTAGGTAAGCGACGTGGAGTAATTATTGTTGGGGTCGACGAGCAGGGAAGAAGTTGATTAATTTTGTGGGATTCGTTATGCCGAAGAGAAGATGTAAGTTTAATGGCTCTTTGTGTAGTGGGAATGTTGTGATTCTTAGGTCAAAGGGTTGGAGCTTCGGCTTGATTGGAGTGGCTTGCTTGTCCTTTAGGCCTTTTTTTATTATTCTTGCTGCACTTGAGGCTTTCTTTTTTCAAGGAAACAAATTCGTCGAGTTCTCGAGGTATTTTTAAAAATGCGCACGACCGAACGGTAATGAATTATTTAGTCATCATAAATCCTGTGAATTTCCATTGATTCGCCTTAACTCTGATTCCGATAAAACACATTAGAACCGAGCACTCTCGATTATTCGCTCTTATCTCTCGAATCGCAGTGAGAGAGATAGGGAAAATTAAGTTATCAGTAATTCCGCAAGCTCTACTGCAAGCTCTCTCCCAGCCGCCAAATTTTATTTGCATCGAGAGAGAGAGAAAGCCGAACTCTCTGGTCCCGTTGACTCTCTGCCCGGTGGTCGGTTATTAAAAATAAGTGCCGCGTAACAATAGAACAACCCAGTTTCCACGCGAAAAATCAATAAATTCCCAAGCCCCTTCTTCCTCTCTCCGGTGCGCCCCTCCTTAAATAAAACAAAGATCCTTAAATATTTCAGCACTGCATCGTCGCTTCTGCCGAGGAATACCTCCTTCCCCTCCACCAGCATTTGAAAACAAAAAAGACGAAGAAGATATTCCATCGTCGCGGAGGAAGAAGAAAGAGTAGCAGGCCTTCTGGCTGTAGGGCAATTTTTTCGGCCAGCTTCGCTCTCCCCCCCCCCCCCCTCTTGAGGAGTCAAGGAAACACTTATGGGCCACAGTCGGATGCAATTGCTGTCGATTGCGGCCCCGAGACGCGCGCGAGAGAGAGAGAGAGGGACTCTTTCCCTGATTGCCTTTATTGTCGGCCGTTGGCATTTCTCCGCTGGCGCGCCGCTATAGAGTCGCTAGAGAGAGCTTTTGACTTTTCTCCTCTGCGCCGCGACGACGTCTCTTTCTTTCTTCTCTCTCACGAAAAAAGAAAGTAAAAAAAAAAGAAAAAGCCGCAGCACTCCAGGCCGAGTAGTCGCTCGAATAATTTAGAACAATGGCCCTCGGCAAGAGCGCCATCCTGTTTTCCATCTCTCTCTCTCTCTTTCTCGCTCGCTCCTTAGCTAGCCGAAAGAAAACGTATATACAACAAGGGAGACACAGAGAGCGATATATTATTTCTCGGGGGCCAGCCCCCTTCTTCCCAGCCTAATCACGCGAAGCCTAATTCTCAAGGCGCGAGCGTTATAAATCAAAGCTGTCGACGGCGCTTTCTCTCTCTCTCTCTCTTTACCGTGATTCTCCATTAAAAAGCGATCACCTTCCCCAGCACGACACTATGACTGTACGGCTTAATCGCGACAGTAGCTCGTTTTCCAGCTTGGAAGACTAACGAGTTCGAGCCTGGATTTCTAACGATCAAAACTAACGCGGCTCCGATCTGGTATTGTAGACGTTTCTGCCAAGTGATGAATCGCAAGCTCGACTTGCAGTCCTGAATCGGTTGCGTTTAATCACGTTTACCTATACGCGCACGCCTGTAAATTGAATGATCAAGACGAAATATGCGTTCCCTTTTTTCCACGAAAAGAAAAAAGAAAGGAACACGCTGAGAAAAGTTGGCGCTCGGTCGCTTAAACTCCGTACATTCCCGGGATACAAGCCCCAGAAATTACTATAATCCGGGCCGGGGCAAGTAGATATCGCGCTCGCGCGCATACAAGACCAGGGAAGAAAGTCAAAAAAGAAAGAAAAAAAAGAGAGAGAGAGAGAAGCGATGCCAGTGTCGTCGGTCGCTCGTCTGCGCCCGCTCGCGGAGGATATTAATTTTTTACCGAGTCCTTCTCCCCCCCGAAAACTTCGCGATCCATTAGACGCACGTAGAGCTACTACGTAGATAGGGGGGGCAGGGAAGAAAGTTGGCGCGCACGGCAAAACTCTAGCTCTCTTACGAGAAAAAGAGGGAGAGAGAGCCCGGGCGGTATGCTTTCGCTCTCGTAATGTGATAAGAGAGAGCGAATATCTGAGGGGCGCAAGAAAAGGTGGGTAAGAGGGAGGGGGGGGTGGGGGTTATCCGTCGCGGCAGGCGGCGAGTCAAAAGTTTCGGACGATGACGAGGAGGACGACGCCACGCGAGTTATTACATTTTCCGACGCGCGCGAGACGGCGATAACACGCCTTCCTATCCTCCCTCCCTCGCTCGCCAGCTATACGAACGAGTTACGAGCTACCCGTTAATTTAATTAAATCGCCGTCCTTACTGTCCCCCTCCTAGTCTTCCTACGCCCCCCCCCCCTCTTCACCGTACCAGCGAGTCGACTTAATTAATTTTCACATCGACAGGATTACACTTGTTTCGATATTGATACTCTTGGATGGATCTTTTCTTTGGGGAACAAGGGGAGTCTTTGATTATGTCGCTGGTATACTACACTGGTGTACATATCGTGTGAAGGGAAGTTATCGAGGATAGAGAGCGAGTGAATTAGACAATTGATATTTACACTTGGCCCGACGTAATGATTGGTTAAACGATAGAGGAGGAGCTCGTGTAATCATAGCTGCTGCTCTCCTCCCGATATTCAATCGGGATATTCCCGGGCAATCGATATAGACTCTACGGCGCTTATAAACGTAATTGGTAATCCTGCGGGTACTCTACCAGCTGTGTAATGTAAATCTTAATCCGGCTAGCCTTTAACTCCCCCCTCTTTACGCCTGTACAAACCGCGAGTCGTTTAATAAAAATGTCGGATTCGATCGAATACTGTTTCATAGGGAGTACCGATCCGTAAACGTATCGAGCAGGTCTGCATCGCGATTTATTCTTTTAAAATGATTAAAGTATTATCTTGATTTCGTGGAAGAGATAAAATAATAATACGCTGGGGGGGGGGCGTGTAAATTGAAATTGAATCTCATCGAAAATCCGTCGTATTCGCTCGGCAAACGAAAGATGTCCTTTTTAGAAAATATAAAACCAGAGAAAACAGAATAATTATATTCTCATCCTAATTTCAGGTTATTGATCTCCTTATTATCGCACCTCCTCATCCAAAACCAAAAAAAATTCACACAAAACGGTAAAAATCACTAATCGAAGGGGCAAAGGGCTCGACCAAAAGGAGAAAGGGGAGTTATACCGGAAGAAAACCCTGTCTCCCCAAAGCACACCGCTTAGGTCCCCATCCTCTCTCTCTCTCTATCAAGCAAACCCGTTCGTCCAATTGGCCGGCCGGCGAAGTGGCTGCGGCGCGCGCTATACAGTCGCGTGCCTCTCTCTCGGTATACAGGTACCATAGTAGTAAGTCTAAGGGAGAGGGGGGCGATAGCTCCGAGCACAAGACTCGCGCGCTAACGCATGCGCGGCGAGGAGCAAAAGAGGAGCGCGGCACGTGAGCGGCGCGCGGCACGCGAGAGCAAGCCTTCGGGGAGGTCAGTAGCGCGCGCGAGGCCGCCTGGACCGCGAGGCGCCTCCTCTCTGTCTCTCCGCGAGAGAGAGACAGACAGACGCGGCATGACACGCCGACAGTGCGCCGAGGGCTCTTTGAATTGTACGGTTTCGAGTGAAGGAAAAAATTAACGTTGTGTCGAGCGTTGTATGCTGTACAAGTGGTTGGTTTTATGATTATTTTTGATTTTTTTATTTTTTTTTTTTTGGGTATCGAGATACGCTGTATACCGTTTTCTTCTGCCCTGGAGAATGCGATTGATGAGCGCAGGATTTTTCGTTAGGAATACCGTTGGTGGCTTTTCGATTCGCGTTTCGAATATTAATTTCTTTGACGCTCGGGACGCAAGAGTTTGTGTATAAATAAAATCCAAGTTGCGCGCGTTTCGAGCGAAATAACGAAATATATAACGTTTTAAAATGAATATATATTCCATGCAGCATTCGTTATTCAATTTTCCGCTGATGTTTCCAACGGATATATATAATTAACGTTTCCCGTGAATTTCGATATCAACTCCTACGGTTTATTAAGGTAAACTAGGGTGATACAAACGAAAAGTGCTTTTCGCAAATATTTGCGCTTGCGGGTGAGAAGGTAAAAACATATATGGGGAAAAATCGTTTCACACCGTATAAGCAGTTAAGTCGAAACGCGCAACTGACCCTGTGTACACCCCAGCTGCAATAGCGCGAGGCTCGTTAAACGAACGTCATGAGCGCGCTGTAATTTTCGGAAGCGACGTTTATAAATTGGCAATGAAGAAAAATCAATCTTCGGGGGGCGACGTTGAAGAAAATAAAGCCGAGGATTATATCGGAAATTGGATTATAATGAAACATCGAAGTTCAAACCGGTTTCAGTTTAACGTATAGACTCTGGAAAATGAGGAAGGGGAACGCCGCAATTGAGGCGTATGAAGGGAAACTTTGCTTAAGTACTTACGTCGACATGATAAAATTAAACTCCTATACTGGCGCTTACGTAAACGCGTATAAAAAGAAACACTATTCGCGAGGGACCTTATATAAAAATAAGACGGTCGCACGATACTATAGATTTACAACGTTAACGATATTGCCGTTGTGGTCGTTGTGTAATACAATCGGTAAAACAATGTGACGAGCGTTCGATACTGAGAAATTTGAAAAATGCGCGGCTGTAGTGGATAAGCTGATAAGAATAATAAGATCCGAATGAAAAGTACTCGCTCAATGCAAATATTTATGATCCACGCGAGAGGAAAAGGGGGGGTTGAAGGCTCCGGCAGCAAACAAAAGCGGTTGGCGAAGAAAGCTGAGCTTTCGAGCTTTCAAAGGAATAAATTTTGCTGGACGCGAAGAAAACGACACTGGCCCCTCTGTCTTTCGTCTCTCTTTCTTTTTTTCTCTAATCCCGGTGAAAAATGAAAGCAAACGAAAGTAAAATAAAAAGGTAAATAAAGGAAATTATGAGACCTTCTTCTCTTACGGGCAATCACAGCCAACGGTCCCGGAGCAGTGAAAATTTTCGAAAATAAAAAGAATAAACATAAATAAAGAAATAAAAAAGAGAGAAGAAAGAGGAGTGAAAAGTATAAAGATAGCACCGCGTGGTAAGAACAAAAGACGACACAAAGAGAGAGGCGCGGAGTTGAAGAGAGAGAAGAGTCCTTGGTACTGCCAGAGGCGTAAGGAGATTATACGGGGCTGCAGCGGGTGCCCAAGCTCGGGTTATTGCTGCCGAGCGCCGGCACAAAGCTCTTTCTCTCACGCCGAGCCCGTCACTGCACTCCTTCCCCCCTACCCTTACTCCTCTCTCTCTTCCATTCGGTCTCTCGATAAGGCGAGCGATTTGATAGGCCTGCTTGTTAGCTCCCGCCGACATTTGTTTTCCTTTAGCTCATCGGCTTCTTTTTATCTCTTCCCCTCTCTATCGCCACGTTTTTTCTTTATTCCCGTCCGCCGCTCCAACTTAATCGCGAGCTCCGTCGAAATGTTAATTTCGAGAAACAATTAGCCCTTTCATCTTTGATTCGAAAGCAGATGGAAGGGGAAAAAAAAGAGAAATAATAATTACAAAGCGTTGAACGCGCGGAAAATGCGAGAAGGTTACAGGAGGAGGGGAACAGAAGAAAAGGGTATAAAAGCGTTGTGTTCTACGCGGAGCCGAGGAGGGGATGATTTAATAAATAAAAATGATGCATTTCAACAGAGAGCAAAGAAAGGCGAAGAAGTGGGGGAGAGAGAGAGAGAAAAAGCATGCCGGCCGCGCGGTTATGAATCGCCGGCAATATATCCTGCCGGCCGCCGGGGTTATACGCCGGCTATACCGCCCCCTCCGCCGCTACACACTACCACCTAACGCGCCCGCCCGCCAAAACGCGTTAAGGCGTTACGGCTTTTTACGAGGTAGGCGCAGCAGCACTGGGGTGGCTCTTTAAATCACGTCTTCTCCGTTCCTCCTTCGCTCTTTCTCTCTTTCTATTTTCCTTTTCTTTTTCTTCGTGTATGGTAAAGAGAGCCGGCGGAATATCATCTGAGAGCACTTAGGATATGCTTTGAGGATATCCTGTTTCCTTAATTGACGATGCGGTTGGATACTTGACGCTTTATACGGTGTGCGCGTGATCGTGTTGTGGGCGAGAGATGCAGTTGGTTTGAGGAAAAGTAAAGGGACTCGCTGGACAACACTGGCCTACCGTCGATATGGTGAGTCTTTTGATTGGGCTATAGTCCTGGAATTTTTTTGTTAATGTAATTGATGGGTTTATTGTTTTTTATTTTTTTTTATTGCGGGTTATTTTTGTTGGGGAAAGGGGGTCAAAAGAAATTGGTTAACGAGCGATGTGCTTTAGTTTAATTGAAGAGGGAGGGATGTGTGCCTAGGGTAAATTTGGATATTAATTGGCAACATTTCGCCGAGAGAGGAAGTAGTTTAGCGCGTCGATTATCGTCCTCGTACACCTCTGGCATTCCCTCCGTGTAAACACGCGGCGTTTTTGTCAATTATCAGGGAGAGGAATCAAATGTAATGTTTGACCGGGAAAAATAAGTTTATTTTCATATGTATCGACGGTAAAATAAAAAATAAAAAAAGAAGCGGAGAATACGTTATTCGTCAATATTTGATACGTCTGTTTTGCTAGAGGGGGGAGGGAAAAAATGTTTTAGTTACAAATACTTGATACGTTTGTTGTTGATTTACAAAAATAACTTTTATACTCCGCTCAATAATATCCATGTCAGGTCTGCGTTATAGCGAGCGGGCAAATTTCCGAATGGGCGAAAAATATTTCTCTTTTTTTTTCGTACCCCATACCCGTTCAATAGGAGGGCCAAAAAAAAAAACAAAGAAATTTCAGAATCGATAACTAAGCAAACTCGAGTTCTATGCCAAATATCAAGTTTTACGTATGGACGTGAAAGACCTAGTTGAACTTTATTCTCGATCTCTCCATTCCCAGCGAGTTATTTTTCCCCCCCAAAAAAAAAATTTCGCGATATATTATTAAGGGCTTTTCAATTTTCATTTACACGATCTGCACCGCGAAATAACGCGCTTAATTACACGTTCGCCAGTTCCCAACATACAAACTCCGCAAACGCGCCACAATTACAGCGTAACAATTTCCTCGTCAGAATAAATCTCGTCAATCGTAAATCATAACAGAAAAAAAAAATCGGTCCCACACTTACACACGGCGTAGCATGTGATTACCGCAAATTCCTGCATAACATTAATCGCCCGCGAGATAAAAACCTTAGTTTCCGCGTCGAGAAATCGGCCGTAGCGATCGGGCAGGGCCCCGGGGCGCGCGTCAAACAGGAGCGAAAAGTCGATTCGCAGAGGAGCGAAAGGGTGCAGCCCTAAAGAGGGAGGGCTAAAAATGTAGCTCGTAAGCCTGAGGCTAATTGCTTAGCCCCCACTGGGGTAAGCTCGCGTGCTTGCCGGGGCTGCGCGCGATTAGCCGGCTGCATTTTCAATTGTTAATCGCGCGAGAGCGGCGAAGAAGAAAATAAGCTCCCCCCCTCCCGCCATACGCCTGTGTCTCCCTCACCCCTCTCTTGGATATCTCGGCAATTTAACTCGGCGAAATTGCAGGACGCGGGAATTAATCGGTTTTAATTCGCCGCTGTAGCGCTCGTGTACTGGGCGACTCGTAAATTTTTGAATATTTTATCGTTTTGAGATGTGTGTGTAGTAGTAGGGGGCTGAGGGGTCGAAGCGAATTTAATCATTTAGACGATGGGCTTGGGTCGGGTGTCGAATGAATTGGCGCTCGCCAAGTCCGCGGAGGTGCATACACAGGGGATGGAAAGTGAGAAAGAGCGCTTGGGTTCTACGGGAAAACTTGCGGCTGCCGCGACTACGAGAAAGAAATAATTTTTCTTTTTTTTTTTTTAATACGTGGATGTCGAAAGATTTTTGTTATATATTTAAATTATTGGCTCTTTCTCGTCTGCTCTCAGGGACCGACGTGAATAAAAGTTAATTGAAGCTGAGAATTCGGAATTAAAAATCAAGCGAAATATACGGACAGAAAAATATGGGAGATGTGAATTTAAGCGAATTCCCGCTGGGAATATATGTGTAGATAAATTCGTCCGTGAATAAAATGTTCGGCCGGAAAATTTTTTATACAAATAACGACCGTGTGTAAATACAAACAAAAAAAAAACAAAATATTATAACATTTGAATAAGTATGATAAAAGAAAGAGAGGAACGAAAGTAAAAAAAAAACAAACAAATTGTTAATTAATCGTAATTGATTAGCTACATAAAAAAAAGCGTCGAAAGCAGCACACACGTGGAACTTTGGTCCCGCTGAAAACAGCCACTTAGACGGTCTCTCGAATTATGAACTCCCCACCCGGCAGCAGTGTACTTACCCACACACACGCGCGAGTCTTATAGGGTCTTCCCTCGTAAAGTTTAACGGAGCCTCTATTAACAGTATAGTTTGAAAATTAATCCCCGGCGCGGGTGTTCGTTAAAATTGCCCCCCTTCCCCATAAAACACAGCATTTCCCAAGATATATATGTGAAAGGCTGATATGTCTAATAAAGCCTGATGGCGTGTGTTCCCCTCCATCCGCAGATGAGCACAGAGGCATCGCCGAGCCTCGGGATGAGCGGGCCGCGGGCCAGGACGGCCCTGCTCGCGACGACCTCGTCGTCGAGCGGCTCGGGCAGCGGCGGAACGGATCGCCGGGTCGTCTTCCTCGCTAGTCAGCCGAGCAGCGAGACTCGCACTTGGCCTCATCACTGGTCTCCCACGGTGAGCAGATTCTTCTTCTTTTTGTATTAGTACTCGTTTTTCTTTTTTTTTTGTCTTGAGATGTACACGCGAGCTTTGACAAGAGTAAGAAGAAGAAGAAGCTAGATCGAACTCAATCTTGCGTTCGTGTCAGAAAAGCCGCTGTACACGCTGAGGAAGATTGAGAAGTAGATAAGGTCGCAGTTTAGTCAGACGAGCCGATCGATGTACTCCTCTACGCCGGCAGCGCGAACTTGTGCGAGAGAGAGAGCACCGGGGATAATACTTTTTATTCCAGCGATGCAAATACAGTCTCTCCCCCCTCCGAGAATCGTTCCCTTAATCCAAAGTCAAGCTCTTAAGTACACGGAATATCCTTATTTTGTTGTGTTCTTTATTGTTCCCCATTTACGGCCATTCGAATTTTTCCCGTTTATTGCTCTCAATAATTGTACGGGCATTATTCGGTAAGGAGCAACCGGTGTTGGAGGGTTGCCCTTAAAAAATCATTATTTTCACATTTCCCTATTCGAGCTTAATGCCGCGGAGCATTATATTATGTAGGTCAGGAGGTGGGGGCTGAGGTGTATAGACGGCGATAGAGAGCAATGGCTTTTCGGGCGCGCGTCGTCGCGGCTCTAATGTCGGCGTTTTTTTTTTCAGATGCGACGAGCACGCGCCCTCGTATTTTGCGCTTAAAGTCGAGAGAGACGCGCGCGCAAGCTCGATGCGAATGGAAATAAAGGCCGCGGGAAAGCTGCGGCACGCGGGCTGTGACGTTTCGATATGTATATACGTCGGATGTCGAATAAAGATTCGATCCTCCGTATTACTCCCTGATATATGCCTCGGCTAAAATTATGTTTCTTTTTCTATTTTTTTTTCTGCGAAACTGATATTTTTTCGGTCGCACTTAATTCATCAATACGCTTAGCAAATTTATCTAGGAAAAAAAAGCTGCCGAATCCTGCCAAGATTTAACGTAAAGGATGCAAAGATTCAGGACGTATAGCTTTCTCTCTCTCTCTCTTGACGTACGCGCGTATGAGCGATCGATCATATTTTTTTCTATTGACCCACATTTTTTTGTCCCCCTCCCACCGTCGAAAAAGCATTCGGCGTAAGCGATCTCGAGAAAGTCAGATCGAAGAAATCGATAAGGAGGCGAGAGGGGAATTATCGCGAGAGAGAGTCTGTACGGAGTAGAGGCTAAGGAGAAATTCATTTATTCGCGGGGGCAGGGGGAGAGGAAGGCAAATCGCCTGCCGAACGAAGAGAAGAAGAATGCGAAATATAAGGGAGGCGATTTTGGCCTAATGGCTTCGCACTTAACCGAGAACCCCCGAGTTTTGCCGGCTGGATAGCGACTGCTGGAGGGGCTTGCCACTCTACCATCTCTGCGACCCTGTCGAACATTTCGATTTGTCCTGCGTGTTCTATATAGATTCGGACGTAAGTAATTCCAGCCCTTTTTTCTCTCTACAGTTTCTCATTTCTTGTTCTGATTTTTCTGCGAGAGCGAAATTCTCCCCCCCGGGTAAAAAAGACAAATGCGAATCATATTTATTACCGATCGCATTTTAAACGTTATCCCAAAGAATCTCTACAGTCGATCACAATAACCTACTTTTACAAAATAAAAGAAAGCTCAAACATTTCTCAACATCCGTATACCCAGTACACCGCAAAGTTAATCTCAGCGTTTAGTCTACCCACGACCTATATACAAAACGTCATACTCCTCAATCCCAACCTCCGTGTGTCTGTCCTGCAATCACCCCCGAAGGCAAACGGCAATTCGTAAAACGGTGCAAAAAGATAATGAAAAAAGAAAACGCCCAAGTGCCACTATGATCCTCCAAGGCCGTATAAACCCTTTACGGCTGAGCTCACCCATCGTTAACCGCGCGCACCCGAGAGAGAGAGAGAGAGAGAGAGAGAGAGAGAGAGAGAGAGAGATGGAATAGGTAAATGCTGGGGGGGGGGGCCCCCGTAAAGGGCACCACGCCCTCTCTCTCGGCGCACTCACTTTTGGTGCGCGCGTTGCGCTTTGCCCGCCCGCCGGCGGCGGTAGCAGCAGCAGCATTCGCAGGAAGGAAGGTGCGGGTGGATGTAGGGGGGGGGGGGGTGAGAGCGAAGGGTAGAGAGAAGCTTGACAAGCAGGGCCGCCGCATCGATCGCAATAATTCTGTTCGCTTGCGCTCCAGCGCGCCTCGTAAATTCGGAGCGCGGGAGGAGGGGGGGATCTAATTAACGTCTCGTCGCACGGCTGCAGTCTTGGCGCCGTCACCTGCCACCCTAGCACTCTCTCTCTCTCTCTCTTCTCTCATCCTCTGTCTCTCCCGCTCTATCTTTCTCTCTCCCTCTCTCTCTTACTCGAGAGCGCTCTGTCGAGTGGTTGCGGTAACGCGCGGGCTCTGTGCCTTTGTTAGCTCGCTCCGATACAGCTGTTTTGAGGCTGAAAATCGACTTTATGTCGATTGTACGGAGCTTTCCCCCCCCCCTCTCCTCCCAAAGAGCTTCAGGTTCTTTGCCTGCCGACTGGTATAAGCTCTCCGGTTAATTATACGATAGATAGCGCGCACAGGCAAACGGAGAGAGATATGGGTATAGATATACATTCAAGTAGAAAAGCCCGGGTTTGGTCAGACGCAGATACTACCTTGCGCGCGCGTGTTGCTTGTGGGTAGATGGGAGAGGAGGATCGAGCGATCAATCTAGGTATGACAAGGTCTCTCTCCTCTGCAGAGACGCACTTCCCACACACACACACGGGTTTAAAGGCTAAAACTGGGCTACAGCTGCCGAAGACGCGATAAGCGTCGCGCTCTCGCCAAACAGATTTGCCCCGCGTCGCGCAGAGTAGCGCTTCTAGGGTGAATGCTATCGCGGGAGGAGAGGCCGCATCTCCTCCTTCGCCAGCGCCGTTGACAAGCCCCCGCCGCCACACGTTGAAATCCTCACTCTCGAGAGCTTGCCTCCTGTGTCTCTGGGACGTATTTCGAAGATCCTTGCTTTCTGTGTCTACGACGAGAGGGATGGGTTGGATTTATCGATTTGCCACTGTTGTTACGATGTTGCGTTATTGCCGACGATATGGCTTTGTGCTGGCTGCTTAGTACGAGAGTGGGCTCTATACTGGACCCTGCTGGCCTATACCCGGTATTCTCTGCCAGTCTATTTGTGGCTGATGGATCGTTATGTTCAGGGGAGAGGGGGTTACACTGGAGATTGATGAGAAGTTTTTCGGGGCATGCGTAAGGATAGCGGGATTTTTGGGTGTGTGGTCTTTTGTTGTGGGGGATTTTTACGGGATTTGGATGCGTGGATTGTTTGATTAATGGTGAGATGCGGGTTGCTTTTCTTTTTGGGGGGGGGTGAATATGGTGTTTAAATATGATAATTAGGGGTTTGCGATCAATTTTAATGTATATGGCTGTTGTTGTGGGATTATAAAAGTAGTCGCACTTTTGAGAACTTGGGCGATCGCTCTTAGTTTATATGTTTAGAAATGGAGTGATTAAACGAAAGTTTAAGAGAAAAGATTTTTTTTTCTGTCTATTAAAAATTTAAAAGCCGTCGAAAAGTATACCTTTGCAGCGCGAACGAAAAAAAAAAGTATCAGCACACGTGTCAAACTAAAAATTCACGAACTGGTACAGGAAACGCGTGCTAAAAAAAGTATACAAATATTCAGAAATGCAATTAAAAAATTTGAAAAAATCCATATTTTTTTTTGTCAAATTTATTAGAAAACGAACAAATTAAATTATCATCAAATCCCGTCAACTTTCTATCAATCTGTATTTATAACAAAGGGTTCGCGCTCCAATTTATATATATTCCCCACCGTTATATAACGAATAATTACTCGTCCATTTATAAATTATTCGCTCGCTCCTCTGTGTTTACAAGTAGTCCAACTTAATTTAATTGACTAATTAATCCCACGGTTACTTATATGATTTGCCCCACTCATATACACACACACCTATATCAATTAACGCTCGTCAAACCCTTGCCCATTCGCCCCTCGATTACGATAATAGAAACGCGCGCATAAACGAAATAATTAATCGGCGCAAAACAAGCAAAAAAAAAAGAGAGAAGAGGAAACAGCCTCCTTTATTCGCCAATGTCGCTATTACCCTGCCAATTTATAAATCGTAATCATTAGTTCGGCGCGGAACTAACGGCCGAAACTTTTGCTCGGATTAATTGCAATCCGCTCTCTCTCTCTCGTCGACTTCGGCTCTTGTTTATTTAATTTGCTTTATCATTAGCAAATATCTCTCCATACACAACCAGCCGATAGCCAGCCGAGGCCGAGCGCATAAACCCCCCGCTGGGCATCGCCTAATTAAAAGTTCGCCAAATCCCCCTACCCCCCTGGACCTCTTTCTCATCGCGCAGCTGTTCATCATAAAATAATTTAATTATCCCACCTATCGGGGGGCCATTTCTTTCGGCCACATAAATACCTCCAACGTCCATTTCGGCCAATTTGCCGTCTCGCATATTTTTCTCCCCCACTGTCGAACTGACATATCCCGCGGACCACCTCTCTCTCTCTCTCTCTCTCTCTCTCTCTCTCTCACTCTCACCTATTCGTCAAAAATGTTTTTTTCTCGCACCCCCCGCACGCTCTCGATGCGCCGAGAGAGCGAAGACTCCATTAATCCGAGCGCACTAAATCAAAATCTCGAAGTTTGCCGTCTTTTTTTTTCGTTCGTTCGTACCTCCACCAACACCATCCCGCTCTTCTTCTGCCTATAGTCGACCTTTTGCGGCTCTGCGGACGCGCTCTTTTGCGCTCTATTTTCGGGCTGTTTATTTTCGTCCTAGAGCGAAAAAGATCGAGAGAGGGAGAGGGAGCGAATTTTATTTATGGCTCCGAGACATCTGTCATGCCTTCGCCGACGCGTCTGAATTAGGCAAGAGAGAGCGAGAGAGAGAGAGAGAGAGAGTCAAACTCATAATGATTTATACGACTCCGCTTGAATAGCGTAAAATATTTCACTTTTAGCCCCGAGTTTTGCCTTACCACCCTAATACCCGACCCTCTTTTTCTCCCTCTCTCGCTTTTTTCTTTTCGTCGCGTGATCAAGCTGATTTTAATTAAAACAGTCGCATCTAGTCCCCTCCCCTCCAGCCCTTCTCTGATAATGAGCTTCCCGCCTGAAAAATTTTTCGATAAAAACATCATTCCTCATTTTCGCTTACGTATACAAAAGCCTACTGTATCTCATCAGACATTCGCCACGCACACGTATATAGATATACACGAGTATCCCGTATAGTCCCGAGCTAATTAAAATAATAAAAGTAATAAAGAAACGAAGCCCCAGCTGGCGTGGAATCGCTCCGAATGACAATATTAATCCAGAATTATCGTATCGCGCATAAATTTTTCTCCGCCCATACCCACCTCTGCCCAGCCCAAGCCTCTTCCTATATATATATAACAAGAGTATTTCGTCGAAGCCAAGAGCGCGAGGGAGATAGAGAGAGAGTCTGAAAAGGGCAGGGGGCTGAGTATAGGAAAGAAAAAAGAGAAGCTTGGAAAAACAGAAAGTTCAGCGAGCGAAAGAGAGGGCAGGTGCAGAGGAAAAGAGTGGGGCCGGGGTGATATCTCTCAGGCCGTAGTGAAGTCGAAGTGCGGGAAATGAAAAACGAGGAGCGGAGCAAGGAGAGCGAGCGGAGCAGGGGGGGTGTTAGGTCTCGAGCTGCCAACGTCCTGCGTCTCCCTCCCTTTATCCGCGCGCCGGAGCCCCGTCCATTCACATTTGCCGCCTACGCTTTATCATGGCCGTATCAACTGTTTTGTCAGTTATACTCCGGCTCGGCGCGCAACTCGCTCCCTCGCGCGATGAATGGGACTTCTTCTTCATTAGAATTATTATTGGATCTCCCTCTTACTCTCTTTCGTTGGCCGGCATACGCCAGCCGCAATATACGAATCTTTTCCTTCGCTTTTCTCTACGCCCTGATAGAAGAATAATAATTCCGTGAGAGACGACGGAGAGCATAGGGTATGGGGGGGGGGGTGGTGTTCAATGGATGGGAAAGGAGTGGGCTTTCGAGTTTCGTAAGACGGCGCGGCGATTTTATTCTTTTTTTTTTAATTCAGATTCGAAGCTTTTTCCTATGCGGGGACGACTCTTTTTTCTTGAGATGTATAGGGGATAGGAGGAGTGGGATGGTGTACCTTATCTTTGGTCTTTCGTTTTTTCAGGCTTCATTTTCTAGTTTGAGTATGGATTTTGTTTTTGTTTGTTTTGGGTTGACGAGTAACGGTCGAACTTGCTTTGACGGATTTATTATAATTTCGGATATCATCAAAGAAGAAAACCACAAACAAAAAGAAAAAGGACAAACGGCTATTCAAAAGGATGTTTCAAATCCTCTCGTACGTCTTACATAAACACACACACAGAGACATATAGATCTAGGATTAAACAGTCTTTGGATCATAACAAAGACGCATCGTGTGTATACACATCGATAAATCCTTACCGATAAATCCATTTCGAGGCTTGCCCATATCAAAGCCAGCGAAATAAATCAGCGACAATACACCACGGGACAAACGAGACGACGAGGAAGGGCCTCGTTTCTTCCGAATAGCCCTAGCCGCTATCGCTTTCAAAAAGAGCAATCTTCGTTATATTCCCATTCCGACGGAGAAACCTCCGCAACACCGGCACAAAGAGCCCGAGAGAGGCTATATTACTGAAAAGAGAGAGGGAGAGGCTTCCCATTACGTCCTACAAAAATGACATCATCAAGGAGGTTCCAGGCAAACGTAAGAGTACGAGCTTATATTCCCTTCCTCCTAAAAACTATCCTTTCTTTTTCTGTGTGTTTCCTTGCCCAATAAGCGAACCCGCTTATCCCAATCCTCGTGGATGAAATTAAAAATAAAGATCGGTGTATCCCTTTGAAAGTCGTATTCTCCTTTGGACGTGGAATCTTCTTAATAACTCCGAGTTGCACTTACAAGGAAACGTTTTCCTCTTTCTCTCGCTGATTGCCTTTCACTCGTTTATCTCTCGGCGCGCTGCTGAGAATACGAGGAAAAGCTCGCTTTTATACCCTCGTTTGTTTAGCCCTGGTTAATTGTTTTAAGCGAGAGAGAAAGAGAGGGCTACGTATTACTTTCTCTCTTTCTCTCGCACGTATATAGGTTATATAATATCCCGTTTGCTCAAGATGATTCGTTGAACTTTTGACGTCTGTGTGGGTATGTGTGTGCAGCCTTTATGAGACTAGTCCCGAACATTCTGGAAAGTCGAGAGCTCCTCCACATACTTCTCACTCTCGCGAGAAACAGACAGAGAGATAGAGAGTGTGTTCATTACCCTACCACTTCCTTCGAATGAGTAATCTTCCCCCGTCGTGTAAATTATTACAAGTTTTAGGAAACTTCCGGAGCTCGTTATACGCCCTGATGATAATTATTACTCGGCCTCGCAAAAACTTCGCCAAAACCACCAAAAAATCCCCTCCCAAAAAAAGAAGAAAAATCACGAAACCGATCACTCTCCCACTTCCAAAAAAAAAGAAAGAAAGCTCGGTACTCCTCGAAGCAACGATCTCGCATAAACCGGCGAGTTTTCATTCGTCGCGCGCTACGAAATCCTGCCAACCCTTATACAACCGTCTCCCGTATACCAACACACACGCGAGAGGTCGGGCGACAGTTCAATGCGCATCAGCTTATTTCCCTAGCCGATCCCGCACCCAGCAGCGTCCTCCTCCAGAGCGTATACGTAAATCACCCGATATTGCAAGCGTTGCTCTCCTCCTGCGCTCTCTCTCTCTCTCGCCCAAGTATTTCCATTATTAATACTCGAAGACACTCGTTTTTCACTGCCATAGCAAGAACCGCATACACCCCCTACAGACGCACACCTGCCAATAGGAGTATGTGTAACCTCTCTCCCTCTCTCCCCTTGTGATTTATTAGCGTTCGTAACGAGGCGCAGCCTCCGGAATTCGCGCACCTGACACACACGCTCGTATTATGCTGCTCGTTATACACGCCAGAGCGAGAGAGAGAGAGAGGCGAGACGCTTTTCCGTATCCTATATACTCTAGGCGTCTCTTCCCATCTCTCCGTTATATAGCAATAACGAGCTGCCTAAGAGGACCTCTCCCTGCGTTTCGTATATAACGCCTCGTCCTCGTCTGTAAAGGCAGATTTGGACGGCTTGGGCTCTTGTACAGCTTTATCGATCATCGGGGTTTATTAGACACCGATGATATGGTTCTCCTGTTCCGAACATGTATGCCGTGCCATTGGAATATGTGTAATTCTGGATGTGGATATGGGAGAATTTTGAGTATACGATACACCCCGAGATGTGTATAATACGCGTGTAGGTAAGCTGTAGGGATATACTTGGCTGGGCGTTTATCCAAAGTTTCGCGGGGCTTAATCGCTTGCCACGATTTCGGAACAATTTCTAAAGCTCTATGTCGTCTCTATCACTGCGCGTACAACCCGAATCTGTCAAAAGTGTGCATACACGTGACACGATTTTAGAGGTGTTTAGTCTTTATCACACGGAAATAAATAATCCGTCAATTCGCATTAGGGAGAAAGTAAGAGAGAACAAATCACGCAGATGCAACATTCTCTCTCGCATAGAAGGTAGTAGACTCGGAGAAAGCAGAGAGCAGCACTGCCAATTCGGCGTGTGCGGCGGCGAAAAATGGCCGCAAAAGCAGAGGAACAGACACGGGGGCACTGGATGAACGGGGAAGGAGAGAAACGGGACGTTGCAGTCAGGCTCGGCACATCGAGCCGACCAGCCAACTCGGACTGCGGAGGAAGCCGTTAATTTCGTTCGCCGATATGCCCGAGGCCAGAGAGGGAGAGAGAGCAGTAGCCCGGGCTGCACTAACTCAATTACTGTCGCGCGGCCCGACGATCGGATGATGACCAGCCGTTGCACACCGCGGATTGATGCATCGGCCCGCTCGATCTGCCATCCACGGCTGCTACTGCTCTGGATAGGGACGCGTTTCAGAAGCGCTGCTCTTCGATTTCCTCCGCCGCTACTGGCTGCTCTCCTCCTACTCTATATAGAGCTAACTCGGGGTAGGTACGGGAGGGAAGCTGGAAAAACGAGACGGATTATTTTTGCGCTTCCCGTGGCTGCACGGAGTATATAGGTTCTTTCTCTCGAGGCCTTCCGATCTGTGTCTGTGGGTCTGTGTGTATGGTGGGTGTATGTGGGTTTGATGCTGCGCTATTTATTCTTCTTTTGCGTTTTAAAATGAACTTTTTCTTTTCTTTTTTTTTGAGCGTTTCTACAAGTTGTTTTACGATGGGTATTGAAGGTTCAAATGTTTATTACAATGGGAATAACGTCTTCTACCTGGTGTTCTAGTAACATCGGTCGATTGTTATATACGCCGGCTGTTATTTCTGACGAACGATCGATTTCAAGTATTGAACCGTCTATTTTCGCGACTCTCACGAGAACTGGATGCTGAGAGACTTTATCACCCTCTGTTACAATCTTCACTGTAACCCTTCGTTCCTCTTTTCCTTCCATATTACGATTTTAAGCTGTTACAATAATGTAAACTAATTGAATACTCGATGATGTAACAATCAAGTTTACAAACAAGTTCTTCCATAAAACCAATGACCAAAATACAAATGCATCAGACCAAAACACGAAAATAGCAATTCAAAAAGATACCCATATAGCTGTGCGGCATCGCGAGATTCAGCGCAGTCAGGTCCGTTTCTCGCGTGTATCTGTGTATCGAGCGATTTTGCATTAGCCAAGAGCGCTCTGGCGTATATCTTTCCGTATTTGGAAAATTGCAAAAGTGCCGAGGCCCCTGATGGCTTTCGCCTTCACGAGTCTCCAGGCGCGCGCTCTCTCTCGCGTGTTGGCCTGCCACGAGGAAATAAAGTAGTTGATTAAGACGAAAGGCTTTCTCCGACGCTTTTCGTTTTAAACTCCCCCAGGACTCTGTGTATGTGTTTTCAGAATTTGGCCTATAAAAATAATCTCATCGATCCTGGTGGATATAAAAACTCTCGTTGGGTTACGCGATCGTATAACCGACAGGGAACTATTTCAGGCCTGCGGATGATGAATTATAAAAATTGTGGAAGTCTTACCCGGCGACATGACGATTCTAAATAAAGAATTCCGGTACGGATGAAACGACATCCCCCACTTTTTCATTTTTGGAAAATCGATCTTTTGGTCATCAAGTCATTGTGGTGTATCGATCGATCCGCAGTATACATACACAGATCGGGTGGGTCCGCACGATTGTAACAAAATTTTTCCATTTCGGCTTCCTCGGACGCGGCTGCGGAAGGATTTTACGAGTGGGGAGAGCCGCAAGGTGCTACACCTCTATACCTAGGCTTGCGATTTTCGACGGCTTGCTGCATTATTCAGTAGGGAAAGGCTGAGGCCCTGAGGCCCTTGTGTGTGTGTCTGTCTGTGCGCGAACGTTTTTTTGTTGTTTTGCGAATGTTATGAATTCCCATCGAGCTCTGTGCGCCACGTGGACCTTTTGGCGTTTTCCGTTTTTTTTTTGAAGGGGGGTTCTCTAGGGTTGTTTTTTTGCGCGAGCATAATTTATGATGATTGCTCTTTGGATTTGGCATTCGTTTTCGGCCGTTGAATGAAGAATCTATTTTGTCTTGGAAGGGATACAGGGGGATAGGGTTTGCTGGGAGAGGCATCGATGAATAGTAAATAACATAGAGATTTGATGTATGTTAACATTTTCTGTGAACGTATGTATACGTCTCTCTCTCTCTTTCGCAAAATGGAAATCTGGAGTAAAAAAAAAAGATAGATATATATCGCTGTCCTACAAACATGCGAGAATAGACATTTCTATCAGTCGCTCTTATTTTTCCGAAATCCCTCCGCCGTAAACTCATTGTCAACCGCATCAAGAGCCGTCAGCGACAAAAACCCAGCGGTACTCCAGTTCCACCCCGGCATTCCTCGAACATCATTTAGTCCCCTCCACCTCGTCGTTTTGTCCTATACCACACACCACAATGCCTCTATCTCTCTCTCCTTCGGTAAAGATGCGATTGTCTTTTTTCTCGATAAAACATTTATGTATGCACATACGTAGATACATATATATTCACCCGTACATTTGGTCAGAATCGAAAGATTTTCGAAGGGAGAGAAAAAGGAAAAAGGACGCGGTAGATAAAAAAAAACGGGGCGACGCTGCAGGGGAAGTGGGGGAGGGGGCGCGATAGAAGATGAAGGAAAATTTTGAGCTCGCCGTTGAATCGGTCGTTTCGCAATAACAATTCGTTGCACTCAGACTCCCTTGCCCGTGCCAGACACGCAAGAGAGAAAGAGAGGGGCGATGAGGTAGGGCGCGCAGAGGGCCACACAGTGCGGTAGCGCTGGTGGCAAACCTCACCTCCCCCGCCCCGACCATTATTTTTCATGTCGCTGCAATATCTGCGAGTGCATTTTTCCGGATATCGGTGGCCACCCCTTCCCCCCATACACAAAGGCATTGATATTTTCTCCGGCTCTCCTCCACCGTGCCATCTTCCAGATCCCAGCACGCTTTATCTCTCGCTCTCTATCCGTCCTCCCCTCCCTTCGCGCCGTCCTCTTTACCTTCTTCCTATTTTTTTTCGCCTTTGATGTTGTTTCCAGCTGTCTCTTTTTCTCCGTCTTCCGTCTCACTCTGCCCCCCACCGCCATCAGCATCCTCTACATTCGATACTACTTTTTACGAGTTTCCGCGTTCCTTTCGTTTTATCTCTTTGCCGCCACTGTATTTATTTCTGACTCTACCTACTCCCTTTCTCTCTTTCTGTTTCCCTTTCTCGTTGTATTTGCGTATAAAAATACGTTGGACAATTTTTAATTAAAACGCATGTAAGTGAAGAGTAGAATGTCACTCCTTTATGCGCGCACAACTGCATTTCCCGCTAATTTCGTTGATTACATTACATTACGATTAACATTTCTATTCCGACCATACTTTACTATTCGTTTAAAAAAGTTTGCAAAATAAACAACGGGAAAACAAAAAAAAAATCCCACAAAGCTGACAAAAAAAGAAACTCATTACCAAAAATCATCATAATTACAAATCCGAAGGACAAAGCTTACAAATCAGAGATCGCCAAGCGATATCGGGTATACACTTTGAAAAATGTACCGTTTCCGTAATTTACCTACCCAGAGCCCATAGTATCAGTCTGAAAACATCGTAAATGATACAAGGCTCAAGCACACATATCGAACCGATCGCTCTCTCTCTCTCGTTTCGTCCTTTTTCCTCCCACAAACTCGTTTGGAATGGTACGCTTGAGATAGTCCTGGTTCACATATCCGAGAGAGAGACGGAGAGATTTCGAAGCAGCAGATAGAGAGAGAGAGAGAGAGAGAGAGAGAGAGAGAGAGAGAGAGAGAAACACAGAGAGACACACTCTCGGGCGAATCGCATTATGACATTTGTTTGGCGACTTTATCGGTGACGTTCCGCCGTCGAGATCCAATCCCCCCACGGTCTTTTTCAATTTGAGCCAGGCGCCGGAAAATACGGATGGGGAACCTCCGCGAACGAGAAGCGCCTATATATACCCCCTGGTTGGACTACCATCCTTCCTCTTTCCTATATATATACCTGTGCGCCACTCAAACTCCAGCTATCGATTCCGCTACCCTCCCCCCCTACACTGCGTTGATTAAGTATGTCGGCTCCTTTTATTTTTTACCCCGACTGATTCGATCATTAGAGCACCGGTGTATTTCTGGCCGGCTGAATAAATAACTCTTATATATGCCCTATCGCTGATGGAAGAATTACTTTTGCTATTTACGCGAAGAGGGAATATGGAATAATAAGAAACTATAGCTGCGGCCGAGAGAAAGTGAGCTTGAATTTTTTAAGCGGCTAACGACTCTCGGACTTTCCATCAGCCCAGCGTACACGCCTTCCTTACGAGCTTCCCCCTTTACCGAACATCAGTCAAGGTAATTAGCCAAGCGCAATCTGGAAATTACGCTGGAGAAGCCGAACACCGATAAGTCGCACTCTCTGTGCTATATCCTTAACGAGCCTGATCGTAAGCTCTCCAGAGAGAGAGAGAGAGAGAGAGAGTGAGAGATAGAGTCGCTGCATACACAGTTTTACCAGGATATTGCGGACTAGATAAGATAGAGGAGCACCCGGGAGAGATAGGCTCGGTTCGGCTTCTTGAGAACGTCATTTCATTCGGAGGAAAAATATATATGTATACCTGGCTGCTTCGTGGCTGCGCGGTTTGATAGAGTCGAAGGAGGAGCTAAGTCGATGGAAATTAATTATCGGGGCTTGGCTGATGTTATATACTTCTTTTTTTTTTTTTTTTTTTTTTTTTTTTTTTTTTTTTTTTTTTTTTTTTTTTTTTTTTTTTTTTTTTTTTTTTTTTTTTTTTTTTTTTTTTTTTTTAATGAAAATTAATAAAGAACCGGTCCACAACGTCGATATTCAAATTCGAAGACGCTGTCTTATTCATTTCTCAAGCAAAACGTTCCATTGGATTTGGAATAGCGTCGGTTCCACCAAAAAAAAGCCCAGAAATTTTGGAAAATCTTCTTTGGAAGGCAGAGAAAGCAGGGCTTGCCAGAAACATTGTTCCAAGTCTTTGCTTCTCTCAAGGATTTATACCACACTGAGAGGGAATAAGAGCGCTGTAGGCTCGAGTCAGGCTAACGCTTGCTACTCTCCGAAACGGAGCCGCTGGTGCTCCGTACGCGAGCCGCTG
>JAPYYQ010001889.1:0-51588 GCA_030522585.1 Anagyrus pseudococci
GTAAAAATCACAAGAATGTCAGTATATCCGAGCACTACTATAGACTATTGTAATTTTTACTAGAATATTTGTAAAAATTATAATATGTGTTTTCTCAGTATAGAAGCGCATTTTAAAGAAAGGCTAAAGAAAAACAAGCCTATATTACTTGTACTTGTATTTGCTGGCCGTGAACATTTGTGAATGCTAGGCTTTATACGTTCCACGTGGAAACAATTTTTGACCGGCATTTCGACACTAAATGTCTAAATCTTCGAAATCCACAAATCTATATCAATATGTCTCTTTGTAAAGTCTCGACGTTCGATTTGCTCTTAATTTCTCCAATGACCGTAAGAGCCGTCTCTCGCGTGTATTAAAATGAGTAGCGTAGTAAGTAAGAAAAGAAATATGACGGAATGACAGGCGTTCTCATTGGCCCTTCTTGCCAGGCGTCTTATGCAAATAAAGGTAGAGGCCTCCTATATCCGTGAAATAACTTGTCACGCCCATATACAATATGGGCGACCAGTATAGTCAGATATCATCGTAAGCAGCATCCATCGCGTCGTTTCCGGCCATTGAGAAATCATCACTCTAGAAATTGCTCTTGACCTCCACTCCTCCAACGCGCAGAGAGATAGAGAGATATATATTTATATATATATCGTTTATTTGCGTTTGAGGGCTCATAAGGGCTCGTGTTCGACGAGCCAGGCAGATGCCAGTTGGATAAAACAATAGAGCGGTAAAAAGTCGCTCGCAGTGGCCAAATTAAGATCGAGAGAGAGGGAGAAGGAGAAATATTCGGGCGCAGCGTTGGCAGCTCTCGCAGGGGTTCCGTTATCTCGGTATCTCTCGGGGGCGTTAGAGATAGTGCGGCACGGATGCGGAGAACGAGAATGAGTGGGCTGGCTGACTGGACGCACGCGGCTGACGCTCCGTCCTCTTGCCCCTACCTTCCCTCGCTCTTTTCTCCTTTCTCTCTGAGCTCCATTCTGTCCCGCCACCGTGTTATCGACTCTGCCGCGGTTTTTCGACATTATTGCAGCTGTAGGTAGCCATAGCTATGTATTATATTACTCGGGCGAGCATGGACATCAACCGGGTGTGCAACAACCTCTTGCTGCCTTTCAGAGCATCGCCAGCACAGCGAAAATATCTGTCGTTTCTTCAATTTATTTTTAACATGGATTCGCGACGCTTGCTCTCTGCTCTCCATAACCTAGCCTCTGCAGGCTAGTCTCTGCTTTTCAATAAGCAGCAGTTGCGCACGAGTTAACGAAAGGACTACTGCGAAAGCTCAAAAATCCCAAGCTCTTTGCCTATCCACCTGTGCGTGGGCGCGCGCGCGCGCTGCAACACACTCGGCTGGTGAACAATGAAGCGACTCGTCGTAACATAATTATCGATCCTGACTCTCGCGTTTACAGGCAACACGAGCCGAGCGGGGGATTAGTGGTAGGCTTACACGATAAACATAAACCTCCGTCGCAGTATGACGGATACTCCAAACAACAAAGCCCCGAGAGCACATAAGCTTAGACCTATAGGTCTGAGCACATGTTGATCTCGATGTAGACGCAATCTTTGGACTACTTAGAATCGAAGGTATAAACAATTTAGACTGGTCGCGACGATGAGGAGCCAGGGCCAAGTAAGATATCGAGGAGCTTCGCCTGCGAACAAAGGCACGCGCGGGCCAAGTGCACAATGGCCATCATCTCCCGTGAATTTTCTGATTTATACATAAATGCAGCCGGTCTGCAGGAGCAGGCAGGACATGCAGGTGTCTATACATAAGAAATAAGCCGGCGGTGTGTATGCATCGAAGAAGGTCAGTGCAGAGCCCGCGGCGGTAGCGGGCACATGTCCCGAATTCCAGCTTAGCCGTGCACAGAGTCCCCTTCTTCCACTGATTCCACTGCTTTCTCTCTCTCCCTCGAGATATCCGAGTATAGCGCCCTATACACACTACTCTCCGCGATAGCATCTCCAGAAAGCCGAGAAAGCTGGAGAACTGGATCAGCAAGATCCTTCCCTGGCACGTGCAATTTTCAACCTAGCTTGGCGTATCCTCTCTAAGCTTTTTCGCGATGCCTCGTAAAATTGCCGTTTTTCCAACGGCAAAATGGAAATAAATCGACAAGGCCAACTAAGCCCCTTGCCGACGATTACAACGCCTCTAAACACTACCAAACGAATTTGCTTCTAGGCTCTGAGCTGAAGAGCGAGAGAGAAGAAGACAAGAGTTAGCATTGTTGGTTACTCCGTAGAGTCGTAATCAGTGTTGGCGGGGAAGCTATAGTAAGCCGAGTCATCGGGCGCCGATAAATCCGACGCACAAGTTTTATTTTTAGCCGGTGTAGATCCAAAGCATTCATTATTCATATGGTCGACGCTAGGCCTCCTTATCTTATCTCCTCTCCCTCTCGCGAAAAGCCAGCCTCGCTGCTCGCTTCTCCGCCTCCTCGCGACTATGTCATACTTACAGACTCCTAGACACTTGCCGCTCGGTTACACCAGTCTTCCTCCTCCCCCTCCTCCTCGTCATCCTCGTCGTTTTCTAACACTTATTTATTCGACAGACACCCACGGAAACTGATTTTTTTCCCAACCTATTGCCTAGACGATTGATCAACGTAGCAGAAAATGCCGTTTTCCATACGGCCGTCTAGAAATTTCATTAACCTATCAAGCTCTTGCCGCCCGCTCCTCGGCCGCAATGCCTTTACTTTATTATTCGCATTAAAATGTACTCTTATGTATATAAATATCGACATACATGTACATAGACATACACGCGCACACTCATGCTTCCTGCAACTGTAATGAGTCTTATAATACCTTTTTCGAATAACTGTTTAATTTGGTTCGAGCTCTCTAGGCTAACGGCTATGCGAGCATGCGCGGAGTTTGGAAAACTCCAAGTTCAAAATGTGATGAGTGATGGATCAATTGCTTCTTGACTTTATGTCAGACCATACAGTGGGTTAATTGTGAAAGTCGAAACAAAGCTTGATGAATTAAATTTTCAAAGATATTTTGCAATTGTTCGAGTATATCGACGTTGTTAACGATAACGATAACGGTTTGAATTGCCGTAAGGAAATTGAAATTTTATGAAATTTCAGCATGAATGCCAATGGAAAGGGGACGAATACAATAATAGCCGGTGAAGCGACTGTGTGCTCGCGTTCCCTGTCTTAACTATTAATAAAATTCGTAGACTAGTCCGATCTATTTTCGTTGCGAAAATCTTTCTCAGTCGCTCTTACGTATCTCCAAAATTTTTCCTTTCTTCAACCCATTCGCTATACTGGCATTGGCACATAGTTAACAAATCTGCTATTATTGCAAAAAGTTTACATACTTTTTTGAAGAAAGACGGCCAACGTCAATATTTCACCTCCTACACATAAAAATGAAAGAATCGAACTTGAAAATTACAAGCGTTCAATATTGAAAGAGAGTAAATATGTATCTTGGCGTCAGAACCCGACAAGATTTAAAGTAAAAAAGCCCAGCAAAAGCGATAGAAACGTAATATACATACATACTGGCGGTTTTCGGCTGTTGAAGTATACATCGTTCTCCGTCGACCTATATATCTGCAAAAGAGAAAAAGAGAGAGAGAGAGAGAGAGAGAGAGAAAGAGGGAGAGGGGGTTGGGTGGGGGGTACATTTACCGATGCGGGAGAGACGAGGTCGCTTTGCGGCCCTGTTGGCGAGGCCCGCTCCCCTGCACCGTTAGCCGTTTAGCATAACTTCACTTGACGCGCGCTCTCCTGCTGGAGCTGCCGCTGCTGCTGTTGCCAGTTAACTCGCGTGCGCGCCCTTCTTTTCTTTCTCTTTCTCTGGCTCCCCGGGAACAACATCGCACGATCCACTATGCATATAGTAGAGCCCTCCCTCCCGTCACCCAGCCTCAGCGCTCCTCTCACTCTCGGCGCCGTCTATTACTTTATTCCAAGATTTCGATGCTGCAAGAAGCAGGTGTTGCGCGTGCGCCCGAGCGCTTATTATTTATATATATATTGCACGCTGTTAGCTGTAGCTCCTGCAATAACTGCTATACCTATAATAACAGTCATTCGCGAAGAGGTAAAAAAGTCTGAAGACGTCTTTCTCTGCGACGGCGCGTAAAGGCAAGTTGATCGACGAGTCTGTAGGGCTCGAAGCGCAGCAGTGTGTTTATATTACAGATAGGTCAGATGCATAGGTAGAGCGCTTGACTAGCAAAAATGATTGGCGAGAATTAACGAAGGGAGCCGGAGCGACATGGGGAATAGTAGAAATCTCGCTGGTAGCCGAGCGGAATAAAGTGGACCGATCGTAGTGTTGGGCTAATGTAAAGAGAGGGAAGGCCAGAGAGCAGCGGGGCCTGCGCTGGAGGCGGCGACAAAAGCGTAGAGCCGCTGCTGGGGAGAGGAGGCATAGAGGAGGCCCGGCGCATAGCGCGCACGGGAAGAGGGAGTGCTCGGCGGCAGGCGCAATTACGCGAGGCATTTCGCGTGTGCGCTGTAGCTGCACACTTGCCTAGCGAGTCGAGCCCCGGAAGGTCGTGGCTGAAGTAACGGCTCCTCCGCTACCTCGACGCTCCTGCTGCAGCAGCCGCGCAGCTTGCCGCCTGCGATTCTCCCTCCCTCGGCATGCTAAAGCCCCCCTCTCTCTCTCTCTCTCTCTCTCTCTCTCTCTCTCTCTCTTCTTCGGCTACTTTGTCCATCTTTCGTCGTTTTCTTATACCAATAAGTATAGAGAGCTATAGTAAGGAAGGCGGCAACCTGTCGGCTCGCGGATGCGCCCCGACATGTAGCAATAGTACAGCAGGAGCCGGCATGAGACAACAATATCGCGACTGAACGGCTTGCTTGTTGGACTTGGAAAGGCTTTTCCTTATAATGTCTTATCGCTGGCTCCACCACAGCCGGCGCAGTACGCCGATTTAATACTGTACACACGTCTGCCTGTTCGTTTGTATCTGCTTTTTCTCGGCAACAGCTCCCGTTCTTTTATTTCCCCCAAGAGCTCGAGATATTTCGCTGCATTTCGCTGACCTGCAGCTGCGCTTGAGAGCTGGGATTTACCGATAGACTGCGACCCGGCGGCAGTCTATACTCCATTTTGCTTTACTCGATGCTCGATCACGAGCTAATGGCTCGTATCGCTTGGCCATGCTGCTACTTCTGCTGCTGCTAGTATTGCAGCAGGGGCCTTTTCAAGAGTTCTATACGTATGAGCCGATATGCGCGAATGGTCTGATGATATACTGCACTGTAGCCTTTACTTCGAGATCTATTTGCTTTTATTCGTGCCCCTGATGGTCATGATGACGGCTGCTCTGCATATATTCTATTAGAGACTCTTACGTCGCCAGCGACTGCCTCGCGTGAATTTTATGAGCAGGCGTGATGCTGGAGAAACAAGCGGCACCTTACCTAAGTATAGAACTATGATTATCCCAATTCTTCCAGCAGCAGCGTTGTTGACATTCGCGCGACCGTAACCTTAAGCTAGAGCCCATAAAACGAGAAAAGAGAGCATTATGTGCGCCTGGGAATGAAAAGTTTTCTCAACTGCCATGTGCTACATAATCCTTTTTCTGCGAACATTTCATTCCGGCTATGTAAGACTTACGACAAAGTGCTAACGTATGCAATATTATGTAAGACTACAGGAAAAGTTAGAGCAGAGAGCCGATGCGAGCGAACGGAAAGAATAAACTAATAACGGACGTATTCGACTAAACTTAAATTTTAACCGACAATTGCAATAGAAAATTTTTACGAAATTCATTTTTTCTGCAAAATATCAATTCATCTTTGTCTATAAATATAAATAATTATCCGCTTCCATAAGAAAAAAGGAGTACGTTCGTTTACTATATTCGCGCGAGGACACTATAGAAGGTCCCGGTATAACGAAGACGTAGCTTTCAGCCAACAACCTGGCTCTCTCTTTCTCTTTCTCGCTCATCAATGTACCCAGGCGAGCAAGAGAGAGCAAGTAAGCGCGAGAATTGCGCAACGCTAAAAGAGCAGTAATCTAAGTTCAGTTGAAGAATTTCCCGTGAATCGCTTGAATTGACGCTTATTGTCTTTCTTCCCGGTACATCTCTCGAATCTAATTATTCCGATCGTTTTGCGCAGCTGCCCGGGAAATAAGCTGTCTCTCTCTCTCTGTTGCTCTCTAGAATCGCCTCGTAATAAGCATCGAGCTCTGTCGAAATCTCCGTAGCGCATCACACGTGCCTTCTCTCCCTCTCTCTTTCACTTTTCTAAAATTCACTTTATTATCAGGCAAATAAACGACTCCCGCCAGCTACGCGCTTATCCAACATCTTCTTCGTACATAGACATATACACGGCATCAAACGACTTGTCCTAGACGTCGACTCGATTCTTCGTGCTTTATGCTTATCATCCTTTGCCAACATCGCTTCGCGATTTTCAAATGCTATTTATTAGCGGCAAATAAAATATCGCGTAAATTATTATGCAGCGCCGTTGCGCAAGCGAAAGCATCAGGTTATATTACCCGCTGCGACTCTGCCGACGAGAGTGACGACGAAGAGACTTGCGGTAGAGAGGTAGAGAGACAAGGGGCTTCCTTCGAATAGCACAGCTCACAGGGCGAGTGGACATTTTTTCCTTAAACTCAAGGATTTTTACGTGGCAATTGATTTGAGGCGCTAACTTGAGCAGTCGCTTTTCTTCGGGGCTTTCACCTAATCGTAGTGCGGCCATGCCGCTACCATAGAAGGCGCGAAATCGATCGAGATAGTTTGGCCGAGAACGTGCCTGATGACCGGTTGTCACGAGCCGGACATTCGGATGAGAGCTAGGCAAGCCGAAAACGGAGCTATGCGCCTCTCGCACGCCCACGACCTATACTCGCTCGCGCCTTCTACTGCCTACGCTCTCTCTCTCTCTCTCTCTCTCTCTCTCTCTCTCTCTCTCTCTCTCTCTCTCTCTCTCTCTACTACCCGCACATTCATTGCCTCTCCCCCCCCCCCCCCCGCGGACGCGTTCACCTTTCACTCACCTCTCCTTCAGCACTCTACATTTATAACTGGCAATTTTGTCGTTTCTCATAGCTCTCTATAGAAACATTGAACAATTTAATCTTGACTATTTTCATTTCTTTTGTTTACCACTCTTATGACATAATACGCGAGTTTCGCTTACGCGCGTCCACTCCCATGACAGTAAGGTTATGCAGCTGGACACTTGGAGAAAGTGAAAAAGCATAATTGAACAAGTAAAATTTCTTCAACTGTTTCGCTGTCGTAAACATTTCAAAAAAGTTCCAACGTTTTACGAAAGAGATAATAAAGAGAGAAAATTGTCGTTTTCTTTTGCAGTTCCTACAAAATCTGGGCAAGGTCGACAGGACGGCGGACGACATATTCGACGAGCATCTACAAAATTTCACGAAACAGCAGAACGCGGCCAACAGGCTGCAGAAAGAGTTCAACAACTACATCAGGTGTGTCCGAGGTAAGTGCTCTGTCTCCGGCTGAATGACCGACTGATAAAACGAATGACCTCTTCACCCCCCACCTACTATTATATACCGAGAGCCCTGCGTCTATTAATACAAGGCCGTACGAGCCAAAGAAATATCTCCATGCCCGAAAAAACCGCGAAAAAACTGTGAGCCGTCTCCTTCCATAGGCGATCCCTATAAAGACAGTTATTGCTTTTTCAAATGAATCATCATCCTTCTCAGCAACAGCTCGAACGAGCTTTTATCACGATTATTCAGTAACTGGCAACTTGTATAGGTGTATGTCTGGAGTGACCCATATACAAAAGAAACGTTAATTTGTCTTGGGAGCGGCGCTCTCGTTTTGATATTTCAATTCCACGCGACTTAATATGTATTATAAAAACTTTGGAAGATTCGTGGAGAAGGCTTTATAAATCAACGCGTATAATTTTTTTCCATTACCTCGTTAAATCGTCTTGTTGTGCAGCAAAAATAAGTTTTTTGGAAAATCCGTACAAAGAAGTAAGGAAATCCTGCCGAATATTAATTAAGCCGATTGCTCGAACAACTCAAGAATTATTTCTTACATCTGCCCCCCCCCCAGCTCTTCTCTTTCCCTCTCTCATCTCAAATAAAATACTATGGTCGTAGGACTAAACAAAATTTTGAATTTGCGCATACATAAGCGTATTTATGTTCGCGCGGGAATAATCAGAAATTATTACTCCCGGTAAATTTAAAATATACTGTTTTTCCCCAATTTTACGGGGAATAATAAGGCCGACTATTCCGGCGCGGGAATAACGGCTCATTTTGCGGGTATAATATTCTTGAAACAGATTGTTTTTCGCGGGAAAAGCGTGAAAACGATCATTATTCGTAGGGAGCGACGATATGCACACGTATACGTAAATGTGGATAAAAGCAAGTGGAGAGAGAAGAGAGAGGGAGAGAGAGTGAGGGTTTAACGGAACTTTACGGGCAATCATATAAGCAGGGCTATCTCGCGCGAAACGGCTGCTGCTATACTTGTGGTTGAGGTGAACGCACCTTGCACCGGCAGCGCGTGGAAGGACGCCGCGGCCCATTCTCCAGCGAACCCTCCATTTCCCCTCCAGCTCCGTCTCATTACGAAGCCATTAGCCGGGGGATTTTCGAAGCCCGAATGATGCAACAGTCGGCGCGAATGAGCCGATTCGCCCGTTAAATTTAATCCCCCTTCGAGGAATCGCGCGGCCAGGCTATTCTTCTCGCGAGATCGCTTGGATAATGCCAAGCTCCTGCTGCCAATTACCGCACCGATATCCTTCCCTTCATTCGCCATTCAACTTCTCAACTCGGCTTTTAATCAAACGAACTGTACATATGCCTCTGTAAATAATACTGCATAGGTAAATGCATATAAAATTGATGGTCATTTGTCCGTTGGACGTGTGTGCAGCGGTCCAGCTGACTTCAAAGTCCCTGATGGAGGCGCTTAACGAGATCTACGAGAGCCAGTGGACCGGACACGACCTGCTCTACGTTCAGGCGCAGAACCTCGACATGCTCTGGCAGGACTTTGCGCACAAACTTGCCGACCAGGTCCTCGTCCCGCTGAGCACGTACCAGAGCCAGTTCCCAGAAATGCGGGTAAGAACAAGCATTGGCATCGCCGGCTATGCACGATCACGACCATACTACTAGTACAAGCTGCCTCGTAGAGCCCGGGCTATTCCGCGGACCGAGAGAAAGTCTCGAGATGTTGCTTATGCCGCCTCGACTCCTTATTCCCTCCACTTTTTCTCCTTTTCATTTTGTCACTCCAAGTGACAAAATGAAAATGCTCCGGCAACAGCTGCTGCCGCTGCTAGTCGCGAATTGACGCGAGCGACACTTTGCTTGAAACAATGAATTATTATCGATATACGTATCGTCACTCCCAACGAATAAGCAGACTTTTCAAATTACTCTCGAAACGCAGTACTAAATTTCAAATTGCCGCGAATAACATTACAGTCGAAGCGTTTGCTGGGGAAAAAATATGTTTGTATACTTAAATCGGGGCTTTGTGTAGGGAGGGCGTTATAGCGATTTGTTGTCAGCTTGTCGTGTTATTACCTTGCAGAAAAAGATCGAGAAGCGAGGACGCAAGCTCGTCGACTACGACAGTCAGCGGCACAACTTTCAAGCGCTTCAGTGCAACCCGAAGAAACGGGACGAGCTGAAGGTGACGCGGGGCAAGGAGCTCCTCGACGAGGCGAAACGCACCTACGAGCTCCTCAACACCGAGCTGCACGACGAGCTGCCGGCGCTCTTCGACTCCCGGGTACTTTTCCTCGTGACCAATCTCCAGACGCTATTCTCGGCTGAGCAGGTCTTCCATACCGAAAGTGCCAAGGTGAGCTGGAAAGCCAAGAGTCTATTAGTTGCAAATAATTCGGACGATATCGAGGGGGGGGGGGGCAGATAGATGCTCTCCTACCAACTAGCTATCTAATTGCCCATCTGACGCGCTGCTTTCTCTCTTTCCAGGTATTCGCTGAACTCGAAGCTATTGTCGACAAATTGGCAAACGAAAGCCAGCGAGGCTCGTACACGATCAAAAAGAACTCGACGCCTCAGTCTCCAAAATCTCCAAATGCAAATTCATCGTTAGTATCCATTTTATTTGCCAGTTATTAAAACTACTTATAAATGCATTATCAATGAAGCTTAATCTGTTTTTCCTTCACTTTCTATTCCATCGCTAATGATTGCTATTTATTTTTAGGCTCATCATCAACACGCAACCACCTCAACAAGTCATGGCAGGTAACGAAAAAAAGCAATACACGTAATAGAGCTTTATTAAAACGAGCAAAGAAAAGAAAGCAAAAGAGCCATAATAGAGCCTTGAATAACATTGTTTTTTGTGACTTGTGTGCCTAACAAGATTTTCTTCGGGTATTTATTAATACACGTTGGTTTTATCTGAAAAAAGAAAACGTCAAAGTAAATAACTGAAAAAGAACTTGGCATTAACCATTGTTTGGAGTTTTGATTAATCAAAGAATCGGAAAGATAGGCAGGGAAGCAAAGTTTTAATTTGCCGCTTTCATGCGCTTCGTCGGGCGTAAATAAAATAAAAACCGTCCGGTTCGAGGCAGAGCCCGGGGAGGATAGCAGGGCCCCGTCGCTTTGGCGGCTCGTTTCTCTCTTTACAGCTGTGAGGCGGCCCGCGTGCTCTCTATCCCATTGCCCACTAAGCTTTTCATCGGAGCTCCTGTGTTTTTTCCCGCTCGTGCGTCTCTTTTGCAGCCATAGATGAGGCAATGCAGCCGCTGCGCGAGGAGTCGGACGTCCCCCCAGCTGCCACGGCCATCAACGGCAACGCCAACAGCACGAGCGCCGACAACAGCAACGACAACACCTCGCTCAACAACCAGGAAGCCCCCTCGCCGAAAACCGCCAGAGCCTCTGGGCAGCGCGGCGTCGAAGAGCTCTATGACATACCCGCCGGTGAGTAAATTCCCCCACCCCTACGAATCGAGGAGGAGAAGCCGCGCTACGGCCATTGGACGAGCATCTGACAGGCCGAGAGTGCTGAGGAAAACAGACTAGTCGGGAAGCGCGAACCTCTCTGCGCGATGCCTGTCTCTCCGCGTTACCTACACCTCCACCGCTCAAGCATGCTTGCCTATGTGTTTATCACCGCGTAACACAACTTTTGCTCTTTTGCCTTTTTTCAATATTTTTCTCTGTGTGTGCGTGTGCGCGTGCGTGTGCGCGTGCGTGTGTGTACGCGCGCGTGCGCAGCTCTCGAGCGGCGCACATCAGGATCGGTTATAAGCAACCTAATCGCGTCGCCTTGGCTCTTTCTCTCTGATTGTATTCTAGAGGTGGAATATGAAAATGGTAACCATTTATCTGCAGGCGCGACCACCGACAACCTGCCACCCGGCGTCCTCTACAGGGTCAAAGCCACCTACAAGTACACCCGCGAGGACGTGGACGAGCTATCGTTCGAAGTCGGCGAGATCATTCGCGTCGTTGAATACGACGATCCGGAAGAACAGGTTTGTAGAATCCGAGCCCCCACTCTCAACTCCTTCTCCACCGTCTCTCTTCTTGACTTGGCCTCTTTTGTCGACCTCAAATACGACGACGAGCACGACTTGGAGAGATTAATAACCATATGGGCTTTAAAGATTCCTCTCCGCTCCACTTGCACCTATGCACCATGTCCCATGAGTTGTCGGGTTTTCATTGCAATCCTTTTTGATAGTAGCTCATTGGACGAGCCTTATTTGACAAACCTTTATTTCCCCGAGCAATATATGACGAGATTTCTATATATAAATATGCATGCATTGCAGGAGGAAGGCTGGCTGATGGGCATCAAGGAGGGCACGAGCGAGAAGGGCATGTTCCCAGCGAACTTCACGAAGCCACTGTGAGCTGCAGCGTGGCGGCATCAGGTTCCCGGAGTGTCGGGTCCGAATGGTCCGGTCGCGGCTCCCGGATGCGCCTGGCGCTGAGCGCGTGCGCCGGACGATAGAACGACGGCATCCCCCGGGGGACTGACTGGCTCCGATACCGACTCTCATTCTTCGCGCCGAGAGGCTAAACTCCGAGCAGTCCAAGCCGAGGAGCGCACGTCGGCTCGTCGCTTCAACCAAGTGCCTTAAAGCTAGCCCACTGTCTCTGTGCCAATGGACAACGATCGCTGCTCAAGCCCCAGACCCCCACCTTGTGCTTTTTATCCTCCTCCTCCTCCTCCCTTTCCCGCACAGTCCCTTTTCTCTCCCTATCTCTCTGCTTCCCTACCTTACTCTTTACCCATCACTCTGAAGCAGCTCGTTAAAAAAACTCCCCTCACGCGCTCTTTCCTCCCTTCCTGCCTCTGGCTCTACTACGAGGGCCGCGACCGCAAGAGCGATGGGTCAGACTCCTCCGCGCGGCGCTCTACCTTACGATCGTGAACGTCGATCTGGCCTCGGAATTGCCGAGGCTCCTGCCTGTCCAGCGCTTAAGATTAAAGCTATTTTTGTCGGCGTCGATGATCCCTTTTGTATTGCAGTTTTATCAAGTCGCCCTCGACACACAAGCAGCAGCAGCGCAAGTCCAGTTAGCTGCCCCATCCAATTATTAGTGTCTCGATTTATTCGCCATTCCGTGCGCTGGCGGCTGAGCGCTCGAGAGAGATGGACCGCTTATTGTAAGCGCAGAGTCAGTTTTTTGATCGGAAGCCCCTTTTACCGGACGCTATATATCCTGCTATACTTTGTCAATTCTTCTATGTAGTGTGTGCACACACCGGGCGAGCCAGACTCACGCGTCGCCAATCAAACCATGTAATTCAAGAGTTTTTTAAAGAAAAAAAAAGGTGTACAATTGCAGGGTAGGCGCATATAGTAAACATTAAAAACTGCTAAGCTATGGACGGTATATAATAAATAACTACTACTACATGAAAGTCTATAATAATGATAATAAATTAATATTATTTTATGAATTTGTACATAAAACTGTAAATCATAAGACTATTTTACGAGGGCGAGTCGTCCATCGACGGGACGCGTTTCTGAATGCCAATTTCATTAACGTTTCCCTGTTCTTCCTTTTAATCGTTTGTTAATGGACGAGTCGCCGCGTCGTCAACTTTTCGAAACATATTGAAAATCTTGAGTCCGTTTCATGTTGAACGGCTCTCTCCGCCAAATCGATAAGGTCCAAGTATTCGTTGCTCGCGTCCAATCATGCAAACGCTCTTCTGTAATTGTTTAGAAATGAGGAAAAAAGTTGCTCGGAGATACCAGACTAGATTATCTATAAAATTTTTTCATTAAAAAACATTTATTATTCACGAAATTTTGTAAGCTCATTTTACTAAGAAACTTTGGTTTGATAATGGTGAAATAATAACACTTATCTTTTTCTCCTGTTAATATACAAAGTGTGTTAAAAAATACATTTGCGACAGATACTGATATTGATAATGTGAATCAGTATATATCTTGCATTGTGGCGAGGAAATTGATTGAATAATTACATTCATTTCATAAATTTATATGATAATACTATTAATATTATTAATATTAATAATACTACTTCACCGAAATCCTTAAGTAATGTATCAAACATTTTGTAATAATTATAATGACAATATGTAAACATGAAGAGAGAAAAAAAAACAAAACAAGTTGTGAACGTTCATGAATGAATTCGCATGTGTACGTTTTTATTCCGTTATGTATATCATTTAAGAAACAACAAAGCATAGTCAAGATGGATTGTTCTTTTACACAAATTCTCAAATATTTAAGTTGAAGGATCGACCCATCGTTACGCCTTATTAAAAAACCTGAACATTCAAAGAGGCTAAAAGCTTAGAATTGCCGATACCGATTACCTTTGCAGCATTCTCTATGAGAAACCCCGAAAATGAGACGAGCGAAAAATATATAAAATAAATATCGGTAAGATTTTTTACTTTTATAACGAGATTTTATAACATTTTATACATATATTTCATTTTTGTACGTAAAAATACTCAAGTGCGAAAACCTCTCAAGGACACTCTTTTTATATTTAGAGATTTTATTCAAGTATTGTTGTAATTATAAAAAAGTATTTGAATGTCGAGAAACGTGGAATTCGATAAATGAGAGAAAAATAGGGTCAATCGAGAGAGTGCTGATAATGTAGTCTATAATCGTAAGCTTTCTACCTGATTTTATTTATTAATAAAAGGACAAAAAACAAACTAAAAAGAAGTAAAAAAAACGAGAGATTACTATTTACCTAAAGAAAAAAGAGAAATACAGACGCCGGTGTAACTGTGGAATCGATCGTTGTTATGTCTTTTGTCATATTTATGTCGTGTTGTCTAATTTTACTGTAGCCATACCTGCAAATATATAACCTTAGCGATAATTATTATTAAAAATACAAAATAAATACAATAAACTAGCATGTATTTGCTACTTGGCTGCTTGTTTATTCCTTTCCATTTCTAAAGATCATTTTATTCTTCTCTTCAGGATTATCCTAAAACATTATCCAGATCAGTCGTTTGTTTTTTCACAAATAATCGATGGCATTACTATATAATCGAATTAGCTAGTCTGCAAAAACATTCCCTGTATCGGCAATAAGGGAGCGAGACCTCGTTATTCTAGAGAAGCCGATTAACGTTATAAAATTGATGTCAAGGGTTTATTTTGTCCGTGCCAAACTATAATTCAATGCCACAGTTTTTCCGATCAAAAATAAAATATAAGGCTAATTTTTTCCATCTTTGCTTCTTATGGTTAATACTAAGTTAATTTGTTTTTTTTTTAGACAATACTAGCAGTTAAATTCAGCTTAAAATACTAAAACTAAAGTACATCTACGAAAAAATGATCATCTAACTCCAAATTCAATATCGTATTCTAAGATTCTAGTTTGGACAAGTTTATAATAATATTGCATGTTTAACAAATTGGCAAATCAAAGCGCCGTTTTAATGTCTTGGAATAAAATGTCAAAGATTGGTTTCTTACTACTTATTTCCCATTTAGGGCATCCATTATTTAAACTCAATAAGACAAGACTTTTAAATATAAAAGATAACATACGAGTTGTAGGTAAAAAAAATATTATACGACCCGCGGCGTTGCAGCAGGTGGCGCGACGCGCACCTAATACGTCACCAAACTGACGCCAGTGGGAGATTCAAATTTAAAGAGGCTGAAAAGTCAAAAGCTCCACCTGATCTGATAGAGAAACGAAATTGTTCATGGAACCTCGGAGATGGCATGAATTTAATGGGCCTTCAGCGGGTAGGTAATTAAATGAATATTTAAAAGAAAAAGTACAATTCAAGGGAATGATGTCAAGAGCATTCCAGATAATTTTTCATTTGTTCTTGGCATAGAGCTGAAAAAAACGAATGGAATTGAAATAAAACAGGCCAATACTATTCTCTTTCCTTAAAACTATCCAAATGCCGAATAAATTAGATTAGCCGCGAGTTTTCTCCTGAAATATCTTTCCGTCTTTCGCTACAACGTCCGCAAGCCCGCCATTTTACGATAAGCCGAGACTTTTTCTCCGTTACGTTCGGATGTAGTAATATAGCTAGTCAAACAAGGACTAATCTGGCGTACAACTAAAATGTAAGCTTAATACATCTCGAAGAATCAGGCGATCAGCCATGGTCGTCGCCGAGGATGGTAACGGCTACGACCAACTCTCATCCTATGTGCCCCACGACAAGGGCTCGCTGCTGGAGCTTCAAAAGCGGGCCGCGCGGAGAGCACGTCTACAGTATAGCGGCTTGACGCGTGCCTATGTGGGTGGGTGGGTGTGCCAGAGGGGCCGGGCCGAGTACGGAATAGGGTCGATGGGCAGAGGCTTTAGGGGCGCGGAAGGGCGGGGGCGCAGCATGCGTCCTCTACCTCGGCCCGGTCCATGCTGCAACGTTTAGCTGGCTGCTCCGGTGTTGGCTCTGCTGGGATGAGCAATGCTCGCTTAGGGGCAGGGGCCCTGTTCGAACAGCTACTGCGAGGCGTGGAGGCGCGGCGCTGCGGCTATAATAGAAAGTCACTGCTCTATTGCTGTGCGCGCGGCTCCTCTCTTACGCTCGTCTAACACTGCAGCAGCAAGCTCTATCGTAGCTGCATACTATCTGTCTCTTCCGATCTCTCTCTCTCTCTCTCTCTCTCTCTCTCTCTCGGTCAAGCTTATAAAGCCGGCTGCAGTTGGCACGCAGGAACTTAGGTGGAGAAGGAGCACGAGGCTATAGAGGAATGGTCAGCTGAGAAGAAGAAGCCAGCTGGAGCAGCTCTACCCGCGATTATATAGAGACGCACGACGGAGTGACGGTCGACGAAATACCTCTATAGGCAAGAAGCCGCGCGAGAACAGGAGAGAGAGAGAGAGAGAGAGAGAGAAGGGCGGGGGTGGGGAGCTCGAAAGAGCTCGGAGCGCTGAGAGGAGAGCGCGGCCAGCGCCCGCGAGCCGCCGCCGCCGCTCAGTGTAGAGACGCCGCACGCCGCCACCGCCGCTGCCGCCTGCACGTCGTTGAAGGAGTCGTTGAGTCAGCCAGACAGCGACCGGTCGACGCCAACTCCTCCAGCGCAGCGAGTCCAGCCCCCGTCTCTTTTGGTAATATATACATATCGGAGGACTAGTGTTGTCCAAGTGTCGGCGATTCCTTTCTTCTCCATTGCCGCTCCTACAAGTACGCAGCTTCCTCTATCATCGCTCCGGCTTGGTTCAGCCGCTGCTGTGTCGGCTCTTGTGCGCATACACGCTCGCGCGCCCATAACCGTACACGCGCGCTGGCTATCTCAGGGTGACGAGAGCTGGCACGACGAACCACGACGGCGATGGCGACGACGAGACTCTCGCCGATTCTTAGTGATCAGCCCTCGTTACTGTGAAGTGTTAGTGTTAATCCGATCCCTGCTAATGAGATAACAGCCCCGAGGACAGCCGCGCTCCTTGTGCCCCGGATGCTACTGCTGCTGGTGCTGCTCCTCCTCCTAGCGTGCTACTGCGGTGTGCAAATATTGTTTCGCAGCTAAGCTTGTTGCAGGGCGTTTGGCTAGTAGAAGAGCCCCTCCAACAGAATTAGTGCGGGTAGAGCCGGTATAGTGCCGTCTTCACTAGCTCTAGCTCGCGGCAAACCCTAAGCTGCTGGCGCAAGGCTCGCCTCGACGCGAGAGTGCGCGACGAGAACAGCGACGAGTTCGAAATCCGTCCGACCTAACCTCAAAATATTATCTCGGTCGTGTCTATGTCAAACACGCTTTCTCTCTCTCGCTTTCACACGTGCCGCTGCTCCGATCGTTGAAAAAGGGAGCTTTATCGTTGCCGCTAGCCGTGCTAGAATAGTGTCTATGTCGTGGGGTGGCCCCGGTTGGCCCAGCATACGTACATACACAAATGCATGCATGTGTGGGCCTGTGCATGTATGCATATATCTAGGTATCTGCGTGCTCCGAGACGGCAGTACGGCACATAGAGCTAGCTACTCCGGCAAATCGCCGCGGGGACAACAACGATAGCCACCGCTGTTTCCTCGATTTTGTCATCCGATTAAAAGTGTGCCTCCGAGAACACGTGCTCCGGCGTCCTTGCGAATCTCAAGCCCGTCCGTCCACTTGCCCAGTTCCCTGCCCAGCCCTCGCACACCTCTCCTCAGTCTTTTTCCCGCAAACGCGATATTGCTCATTTTCGTTTGTACAATAGCTCGCTCCTCCTTTAAACGACATCGAATGCCTATTGACGCTTGATGGTAGGCTCAGAGAGCTACATCTCCTGTTCATTCACTCCTTGCTGCCCAACGCTGCCTCGCGCGTCCCAAATTCGTTGATCCAATGTAAACGTTTGCATTTCGTAGGCGTTGGACTTGCCGTCGCGCGTCTAGCACTGCCAAGTTGGTGGTAAAATGTCAAGGGAGAGGAGTCGTGGGAGGGGGAGGAGCCGAGGAGCTAGAGGACAGTTTGGCCGAGTGTAGAGCCTAGAATAATAGAGCGGCGGGAAAAAGATAGTAAGCCGGGGGAGAGGGAGGGTGAGGCAGAGAGCTCCGGGCGAAGGTGAGACATTGATACTTGGACTTGGCGTGTCTCGGTAGGGCTTCACTCGGGCGCGCGTCGCCTCCGCTAATCCATTTAGCTCGGGACGTAAGCGGATTCCTCCGAGCTCGCGCGCCTGCAGACGCCGAGGAAGAAGCGCGTGTTCGCCCTAACGAAGGCGGACGCCCGTAGCCATATAGCAGCAGCGATAGCGCCGGCCCAGGGAGGCAGGCGGCGGCGGTGCCGGCGGCGGCGGCAGACCTGCGCGCACCGTCGGTCCCCACCGCCGCCCCGAAGGCAGAGCCCCGCTCACCAGCAGCAACTCGCCGACGCCGCTAGCGCACCGTTACAGAATCGGAGCGAGAGGAGAGTGCGGGCAAACGAGATTACGTACGTGTGCCCCCTCGTGTATGTGTGGCTCGGCGCGCGCCTCTGTCTGCGCCCGTTGAGAGGGCGAGAGGGCGGAGGAGGTCGAACGCGCGAGCGCTGATGATAAAAAGCCGACGACCGGCCGGCTGACCAAGCAGACGAGCACTTGACTGCACGCGCATTTCGTCTTGACATAGGACGGCTACACACTTCTACCTCGTCTAGCTGTGCGTCCACTCTTCTCTATCTCTAATCCCACTTTAATTTGCTTTGCCACGGGCTGCGCTTTCGCTAGTTACTCCCCAGTTGAGACTGATAATCAAGGCCCTCAGGCTTGGGAAGTGTCGGTGTCGCTGTAACATATACTCCGGGAGCTTCAAAATGAAGAAGCGAATGGAGCACAGTTGCTCTTTTTCTCATCTCTCTCTCTCTCTCTCTCTCTCTCTCTCTCTCTCTCTCTCTCCCTCCCTCCCTCCCTCCCTCCCTCCCTCCCTCTTCTGTCGCTCGACTGTATGTGTGTGCGTGTCATAGAGGAGGGAGTTCGTAGTCGAGTAGTCCGTCGTAGTCGCTGCTACTGCTCCCTGAGCTGACGGGGCACAGGAAGGCAACAGAAAGTGAGAAAGAGAGAGAGAGAACAAGAAAGCAAGTATATATAGGTACTCGGGCTGAGAGAGCGAGCAAGCGAGCGATCGCTCGGACGGCTGAAGCGTGCGCGCGTGCGTGTCCCAGCAGCAGCAGCAGCAGCAGCAGTAGCATCGCGTTGGTTAGAGAAAGACGGGGAACCGTGAGTTACCACACCCAACCGCGCCGGGAGCCCGTGAACGAGAGAAGCGTATAGTCGCCGCCGCCGGAGTCGCTGCCTATGCTACTGCTGCGGCTGCTACTCTCCTCGGCGTCGCGTCTTGTGTACTTATTTCTTAACTCGTGTGATTCCAGGCACGCGCTTCAATTGCACACCTCGCTTACTCTTCGATTATCATTAACGCGTAAGTGCCCGTCGATCACTTTCCCAGCAACCGCACCAGGAGTTTGACAATGTTCACACAGCTAGAGAAAGAGTGAATGAGAAACGGAGCAGAGAGTGAGTGATTTTATTATTGGCCGAGCATCTAATATCCCATATTTAATATATTCTTACATATATACATACATAGAGTGAGCGCGTGTGTGTGCGCGCGCGCGCGTGTGTGTGTGTGAGAGAGAGAGAAAGAGAGAGAAAGAGAGAGAGGCGGCCGCTCTCTTCATTTCCCCACGCGCTGCGACGGCGCCGGAATCGCAGCACCTGCCACCGGCGCTGCCGCTCCCCTCTTGGTGCTAGGAAGCCAACGTAGTGCGCTGGCATAATCATCCTCGAGGAAAGACTTGTGCTTTCCTCTGCCTTTCAGAGCACCTTCTTATCATTGAGGGAGTGTATTCTCTCGAAGCAGGACTAGAGTGTCGTGGTGTTACTACTGGTGCTGGTGATAGTGTTTATGCCCGAGTACTTGTGTGTTGTCTGTGTACGTGAGGACAAAAGTTAGGAGAGGTCAGTCTGTGAGAGGAAACAGCTTATAAGTGGCTTGTGCTTTGATTGAAGCTCCAGTTTCGCTCCGGTGGCTTCTTAACCTATTCGCGGCATTGTCAGGTTTAAAGCCGGGACGCGCTCGAGACGAGCTTCTTTCTCTTTCGACCAAAAGCCGATCCGTCACTCTAGTCACCTTTCGTTATTTGACCTACATCTCTGTCGCCTAATTTCCACCTCCATTTTAAACCTACGTTAACGCGCGTGCATCGTTACTGGTGCACGGAAACACCTGACACACATCCACACGCACGCACTCACACATATATATTCGACATTTCACTTGCCTATGGTACTGATTATTTACCTTTTTTACAGGATGATGAAGGTCGTCGGGACTGCAGCGAAGGAGGGATAAGACGAGAGGGCAGATAAGCTTGGAGGTAGTGTCGTACGATTGCTGCAACAGTTGCTACGTTACTGCATCATTGCCGGCGTGAGCGAGCGCTACGAAGAAGTAGGAAAAGGGGGAAAAGGAGGAGGAGGTGGCAGCAGCAGCAGCAGCAGCGAAGGAGAAGGAACGTCACATGTGCTAACGTTGCCCACGCGGCTCTGAACTAGTGCGTGAGAGAAAATCCGAAAAGAGACCGGGACAGGGCGGAAAAAGAAGACTAGAATATCGAGTGTGGTCCAAGTTGTGTTTGTTTGGTAAACCGCGATAGCGTTGCCTTCCGACCGGCGCCTGCCGGCCAACTGGCCCCGAGAGCTTACTGCCTCGGGCCCCCGGGTGGCCCGTACACAACGGATGCTTTACCGTTGCCGTTGCCGAGGACGAGGCTGCAGCTTGGCTGCAAAACCGACGAGAACGACGACGAGGCGAACGAAAGCAAGGAGGTGCTTAGGCTGCACCAACAACCACGAGTCTAGCTCGTAACGCTGCGCCAAAGCCGAGAGCAGCAGCAGCAGCAGCAGCAGCAGCAGCAGCGGCGGCGGCGGCAGTAGCACCACCAGCAGCAGCACGAGGAAAAGAAGGAAAAAAGAGGAAGTTGCAGTTGCAGTTGAAGGGGCCCGTACGAGGCCAGGAGGATGCCGCTCGCTTAGGCGAGCCCGCTATTGCTTTACCCAAGCCTCGGGCTCGCTGCTGCAGTAAAGCAGCTGCTGCTAGTGCTACTGGTGGTGCTGGTGCTGGTGTTGTTGGTGGTCGCGGTCGACGAGGCCACTGGGGCGCCAGCCGCATTCTTACCGAGCAGCCGTACTCGGCATTTCGGCGGCATCGGCCTCCCCGCTCGGGGGGGCTAAGCTACCGGGCGCAGCCATGGCGTGCTGCCTCTCGGAGGAGGCCAAGGAGCAAAAGCGAATCAATCAGGAAATCGAACGACAGCTCAGGAGGGACAAGCGCGATGCCAGGCGCGAGCTCAAGCTTTTGCTCTTGGGTAAGTCTTTCTTTTGCTTTTATTTAATGCGCCCTCCCCGCGCACCGCGCGATTCGCCATCTCCAATGCTCGCGGCCGCTGCTTCATGTTCCGACTGCCGAGCTTAGCACGCCTCACCACCGCGCTATTCCACTCGGCTTGCTTGCATAAGCCCGCGGTAATCCCGCGCGGACCGCGCGTTACTACTGCTCCTTGCCGCCTACTGCCGAAGAGACTCGAGGAGTATAACTCGAGCTCGCCTCCATGGATTTTCCTGCTCTGGGAAATGTAAACAACCTTCTCTCAGAACTCTCGTCGAGAGAGGAGAATTAGATCGGAACCGAGCGCCTTCTCCCCCACTCCAACCCCTACCTCTACTTTCCCACCACACACGCGTACATATGAACGCACGGACGCACACGCGCGCACACCCTAACCCTACCCTTGATTTCTCGAAATCGAAACTCGCGGCTGATACGGTATTTTAGGCCGTTAATTTAAAAATATCGCACCAACTGCTTTGAATTCGTTTCGTTGCCGGTTAACGCTTGGCCGAGCCGACAATCTCTTTGATTTTATTACGATTGTCAGATCGGCTAATTTATACAACAATGAATCTTGGAATACTAGGCAGAAAAGCGAAAATTTCCGAGTTTAATATACGAATTAGTCCGAGACGGCACGTGCTTAAAACGTGTTATTGTTTGTTAGTTTCTTCAAGTATAGAGTTATGAAGCTAGCACTTTTACAGGCGGTTATTAAAAGTTTAACAGCTTTCGCGGATGATTCGTTAGAGAAAAAATGTATATTGACAAAAATATATGTTTAGTACGAAATAGTATTTATTGTAGTGTATAAAATACATCATGAATAAATATAAGAAAGCACTGTTTACGTTTGGAAGTTGGAAATATACAGCTGAGTCTATTTTAAAATTTAACGGGCTGAATTCTTTAAATAAATGAAGTGAAAATTTAGGTATTTCTTAAAGTTTAAGGAAAACGCCTGTAATATTACTTCAAGTTAAACATTCAATACGTGATCCTTGTGTTTACCATAAATTTAGCAATTAATTTAAGATTTAAATTTTTTAATTTGACTTTGCTCCATTGATACGACAAAAGATCACATTCAAAACGTTACAATCATCGTTATTGAAGCACTAATGAACATGCAAGCATCGATATTTTACATTTAGGATAATGCACGCGTTCTAAGTAAGTATAGGTCGATGGCCCGTGTGCGCAGCCGCCAACAAAATTTCTCGTCGAAATATTGCAAAGAACAAACAAAACGGCATGCATAACTATAGGAATACTATTATATTGACGATGTGCGACAGCATATCGATTTCCTAAACTTCAAGGATAAATCCAATTTCAGAACGGCGATTTTCATCGAAAAGTAAAAATTCTTCCCTTGTAAACTTTTAGGACTTCCGCGGTTCCGAACATCCTCGACGAGGGATGAATACGCTGAGAATAATGAAAAATCCGATTGGCCGTCACAAGCGTTTTAAAACTCGGCGTTCCTGACCTCGAGCGGCTTAGCCACTCCGCGAAATCTTTCCGCGACCGCACGGGATAAGCCAAGCTGACGGACAAAAAAAAAAGAAAAGAATAGAGGGAAGAGATTGACGGATGTATTCGAGCTTTGGCGGTACGAGAGAAAGAAATTTTTTCCTCCTTCGAGTCGACTTGCTGCTATATGCGCGCCCCCTTTCGTGTTTTTCTTTCGACTAGCTTGCTGCCGCCACTTGTGAAATGACCAATCCCCTTTTTTCAACGATCTCAAGATTTTAACTCAAGAATAGTGCGCGCGCGCGCGCGAGCACTCGTGTACGCACATACATTATATACATAGACACGTGTATACATACATACATACATACACACATACATGGACAATCAATGCCGATAGTTTTAACAGGATAAATTCGTCTCGGAACATGTTAATCATTCAAGCACTCGCACTTGTAATTTTAATATTTCAATATTAACAAAGTTTATGAACTCGGCAAATGCATAATCCCAACTGTTATTCGACGAATCATCAATAAAATATACATCACTGCAAAGAAAACAAATCTTTCCGCCTGCTCAATTATTAAGATCAACTGTTGTATCCGAGGACAACAACACACTCACCATATTGCATTGAACTATTCTAAAATATAATAAATGCGACGACATTGGCGAGCTTGCAGAAAATAATTTCTACGTGAACTAATTTGATCATCGACTGTAACGTTGCAACAGTCGCTTTGCATTTCAACCTTCTCTCTCTCTCTCTCTCTCTCTCTCTCTCTTTCGCTTTCTATCCATCTTGCTTGCTCGTCGTAGTTCACATAGACAAATTTTTCACGAATCGCCGGCTCACCGCTCGGCTTACTCTAGCCAAACGCTGTTCGTGCCACGTGACATGGATAAGGGCGGTGAGGGCGGTGGGGCGAAGATCAATTTTTTAAAAATAAAAACCTCGACACTTCGTAGCAGCAGTAGCAGCAGTTATCTATTGGTCAGTCTCCCCCCCCCCCTCTCTCCCTAAAAAAGAGAAAATAGCATATTCGAAAGAGTGGAGGAGGAGTCGCATGAAGCAGGAGCATCGGCCGGGTGAGCTTTTCGACAAAAACAAGCAAATCTGACAAGGTCAATGACATTAGGCGAATATTCTCGAGCAGTTTTTATGCTCCTCCTTTGGGGATAACAGAATTCGAGCTCCCGTAGTTATAAGCTAGAGTATAATTGTATACCGCATATGAGAAAACTCGTGGAGGACGAGTGCGGTGTCGGAAGGATCAGCGAGCACGTGTGTTCTCGAGAGCTGTAAAACGAGTTAAGTAGGTCAAAAGACGAGGTCTCGGAGCGGTGTACTCTTAATTGGGAAGGTTAAAAGCTCGAGGATTTATCAGAGAGAACGGAAGAGACATCCGGGAAAACACCCGACCGTTTTCAGAATAGGTCGATTACAACATTGACCAAAACGCTGATTAAGCCTACCCACGGCCCGGAACGTCGCCTTAAAAAATATACCCGTTCCCAGTGTTCACATCCCAGCCGAGAGGGAGAGAGAGAGAGAAAACGTCGCGCATCTCGGTGCTGATAGCCCGGGCTTTTTTTGTTCACTCCTCCCTTATCTGCATTTTTCCCCTTTTGAGGAAACGGAAATTTAGTCGAAAGTACGCGTGTGTACGCGCTTGCTCGTGTCGCTGACCGGCTCGGTGTGTATTGTGTGTAGGCTCGTTGACTTGATGCATTTAACGGCATATATAAATAGGTGTACGTGCGCGAGAGCGTGTTTCTGCGTATGTTCGTTAACATGAAAAGTCGTGCTTCCACTTTGTAATTGTTCTGCCTGAAACGTGTGTGGCATTTAATAATTCATCGTAATTACAGTCGAGCTCCAGTTTAAATCTGTGTTAAACTTGTAAACTTTGTTTCGTTAATTACGTTTGCCGTAATTCAATTAGCCATTGTTAAGGCCTCAAAAATCGTTGGAGATGTGGATGACTTGTATCGAGAGAAGTCGTTTAGCACAAGTCCTCGTTTAAATTAACTCGCTTTTATTCTGACAGATTGATCGAGAAAAATTTCTCACGAGTGCAGAAAACGGAGAACTGCGGCTTTTGCGAAACTGAAGTAAAACCTCGGAAGACGAATTAAGCGATGAGACTCGATAAGGTCATATTTACGAGCGAGCTAAATTTAGTACGTTGACACTCAGCACACAAGCACGTTCCTCGCGTCCGTACTTACCACCGCGGCGCTGAACAATTCGCCTTCTACTGTATTTATTGTCTTTAATCACATTATCACTTATCTATCGTACGCGGCGTTTGTGGCTTATAGTAAAAGTTTGAGGCAAGAGACTCAATATTCATAAAAAGCGAATGCAAAGCTCTAATAGTTGAGCAGTGCCCTTGCAACACACTCGCAGCTCTGAGCGAATTATTCTCACCTTTTTTTTCTTCGTCCAGAACATTTCGGTAAAAGTCAGGAGCTCAGCCGAGAACGAGTGCGTGCGTGCGCGTGTGTTTGTGTGTGGAAAGAGAGAGAGAGAGAGAGAGAGAGAGAGAGAGAGAGAGAGAGAGAGAGAGAGAGGGGGGGGGTGAGAGAGAGAAAGAGAGAATACCGGCGTCGACGGGGCCGATATTGTTTCCGCCCGAGGGCTCGCGCGCGCGCTAATCGAGTCAAAGGCAGCTCGTCGCTCGAGCAGTGTCGAGAGTGGCTCTACAGGGTGTGCTTACGCCAGAGCACGTGCGCTCTTTCTCTCTCTCTCTCTCTCTCCCTCCCTCTGTCGGCGATGTCTCCGTGGATCTCGGCCGGAGATCGGCCAGTTGCGGGAGCTGCCTTTGCGCCTCTCGGACGACTGGCAGGATTCGCGGCCGGCAAATTTAGTTATTGGATTTGCGACATATACGCGCCCCAGCCTCTGTAATGTAATGCTCCTAGTGTAATGCACCCTACTGCCTCTTGTTCATTCCCCCACTTGCGGCCCTATAAAGCACGAGACTTTCCCTCTCTCTTCTCTCTCTCTCTCTATCTATCTATCTATCTATCTATCTTTGCTTGCTTGATTTGCCAAATGGAGCACACCTGCTGTCGGATGTTTTTTTCTCATCTTTATTTTCTTTTCACCCTATCTTATTCTTCTTATTCTTCTTTTTTTTGTTGCTCGTTTTTGTTTAAAATTATGTTTTCTTATGTGGAGATCAAAGAAAGATTTTCATTCGGAATAATCAGAGTAATAAAAGTTAGTTGTACGATTCGTGCGAGCCGAATGCTAGTGTAATGAGAATGAACTAATTAATACTTTAAATAGACAGGCTCAAAAGGTATAATAACATTATTGTAATTAGACAAAAATCGCATTTTTTCCGAGTTGTTTTAATAATAAAATTGAAATTTATTAATAGAGTTGTCTGCGGAGGCTAAGAGAAAAGAGCACGTATTCAATCTTGTTTAAATTAACATTGACCAATTTTGACAAAAGAAATGTATAATTGACATTTTAATTAATTTATTACTTTTCATTGATGTTAAAAAAAGTCGATCAACATCTAATCTTTTAAACAACTGTTATTTTTTAAGCTTTTGAAGGATAAACTACTTATATGCATATGTATATAATAAATTTTTTTAAATTGTGTGAACCATGCGTGTGTGCGCGGGCGCGTGTATAATGTATACACACACACACACACACGCACACACACACACACACACACACACACACATCGTTCTCTAAATTTAATTTCTATTTAATTTATGAAACCTCAAAATTTAACATTAAGAGTATTCTATTGAATTAGTTTTCCAATATCATTGTACTATATGATTGTGTACAATTACGTCACGATGTTTTTACAAAATTAGACTTGGCATTTAAAATGTCTAGGTTTAAAGATAAAAATTTATTTCCTTTATTCTACTGTTAAAGTATACTCTAGAATAAACAAGTATTAACTCCATCTACAAACACATGTTTAAAGGGTGAACGTTCATGTTAAAAGTAGTAGGCTCGTATTTAGTTGTGCAGAGGATATGTGTAAAAACTTGGTTCTTTTAATACAAGTATAAAAATTGAGAATATGCAGAATATCGAAAGCTCTTAAATTACCTTAGCCATGTATCCAGATAACTAGTAGAGTCCCCAATGATTATATAGAAAAAAAGCAAGCGATATCTGGCGACTCGCAAAAACGAACTGGACGTGGGCGAGTTGGTATAGGGAAGCCGGCAAAACGAAATAATCCCAAGGTGGCGTACGGGTCCGCATTAAAGACGCGAAGTCCGCAGAAGCCCGTTATCGATCCATCGGCTTAAGCCGGCGAAAGAACGAACGGAGCTCCCGCATTTGGCAGCGGCTTGAAATCGCGTGACGAGAAACAGCTCCCGCACTCCCAGACTCGCCTTTATAACGTATGTACTCTTTTTTCCCTATCTCTCGCATAGCAGTCCTCCCCCCCCCCCCCCCCAAACCATTATAATTGATATTAGCGAATGTATCCGGTAAGTGTATGCTTCGAGGCAGTGCGGTCTTCAACCGTGAGTTTATGTACTTTCGTACATTTGCTGGAAAGGTTAATTCTCTCTCTCTTTCTCTCTCTCTCTCTCTCTCTCTCTCTCTCTCTCTCTCTCTCGTGTACAGGTGGTCGAATTATGCTGCCGAGTGAAGAGCTTGTACTTTGATGTCTATTTTTTTTTTAATCAGCAAAGGGACAAGAATGAGAATTTGATCCACCATGGCTGCTTCATTTTTAACGATTAACATTGCTGCTGTTACAAGTAAATTATGACCAATGACAAGTGGAACGATTTGAGCAATATATAATTCCTATAATTTAAGCTTGACAAAAGCTAAATATTGCGCTTTAGTTATTTGTATCAGTTACTTACTCGACGTACTAATTAACACCTGAGCACGTACGACTTGAAAATTTATCTCAAAATCATTAGAATTTGTAATCGTAGTTTATCATGCACTTATTCGTTTAGGATAGTCAGTTTTTGTGTTTGTTTTTAAGATAAACGGAATATAGAAACAAGAAGGCTCCGTTTACACAGTTGAACAATGCTCCCCACCCCTACTGTCACTCTTCCAATCTAAAACGAGTTTTTTTTAATCCCAAAAACTATTTATTTTATATTTCTACATTTAATGGCGACATATAACCGGATCGTAGTCAATTTTATTCGTGCCACGTGATGGAAACGCGAGTTTGCCTTTAAAACAATGCATTATTCGTACAAGTATTGAGATATTTTGAAAGTTTGGAAATAACATAAACAAGTAAGAGCTAAAATGACAAAAAAAGCTTTGCATTCAATGAAAGATAGTAGAATAATACTTGTAGAGAACCTTGCCACTAACGAGCAGTTGTTATTCTCCATGAATGAAGATGACAATTTTTCAAGCTCTAAAGTACACAAACAATAGGAGGCAAATTTTTACTCGCATGAAAGAGGCTTGGGTGAGAGAGTGAAAGAGTGAGTGAGTGGGAGGGAGAGAGAGAGAGAGAGAGAGAGAGAGAGAGAGAGAGAGAGAGAGAGAGAGTGAGCGGCAAGTATGCATTTGCGAGTCGGAGACTCAATTGTTCCCGATATTACGCGGTCTAGTCCAAACATAAGGCCTTACGCGCGTCCTCGTATCTTAGAAGCTAACTTAAACTTTGATATCAACTAAGAAAATTAGTATCGTCTCTGCCTTGTCTACGCAAATTTGTCTAATCGTCTGATTGCCGGGAGACTTGACCTTCAAAAGACTTGAGATAGCGTGTTTTAAAGACTCGTGCTTTGACAACGAGCTATTGAAACGAGAGCTTGCAAGAGGCTGTGAGGTTGGCTTCAAAGAGACATGTTAGAGCGGTTGCTATGTCGGACAAGAAGAGGCACTAAAGATACTCACAAGTATTTATTACAAGCATGCTCTTAGCTTCTTTTTTTCTCCGTACTACGCTACACTGCTACTGTTCTTCTTCAGTTCTTTAATTGAATCATTTTTATTCGCTAACATTTCTCTATCGCGATTGAAGTTTCTCATGATGCAGTGCAATCAATACTAAAAAAAATAAATGCAAACAATTTTCATTCAAGCGACTGTACAGAGCTACACACAGCATAATCATTTTGAATTCAATCATTGGCTGACGCAGCTTACGAAATAATCACGCTTTCACGTATTTACAAAATCATCAACTCTAAAATTCGCATGCACGCACGCATCCACAAATATCAAAGCGCGTCCGACGCATAAACATCGAAGTAGAACAAGACTTGATTAGGTCAGACGGGTGTACTTGATTGCTGTAAACAGAGAGTCACGTACTTGATATCCTCCTTCGTCATCTTCTTCAAACGCAATCTCGGATAACTATAAGAAACGTCAACAATTTGCGTGCCCTCTCCCACCTTTCCGACCCTTTCTCCCCCTCCCCCAATTACACGCATCGTCGGCTTAATGTTGCTTTGAAGCAAAGGTTAAACGCTGACATCGTACAATGTCCAAATTTGTCCGGATTCTAAAGTCCTTTGACGGAAAAAGGCTTTTAGGCTGCAATTAGGCTGTAATGTTGGAAACTATGTCGAATTATAAATACATAAAAGTAAGAGCAGACTGTTGAGTTAGAGAGAGATACAGATATACTGTTTGTATATTCTACTGCAAGGGGTATTAGTGAGCATACGCTTGTGCGGTTTACTACGGCCAACCGCAACCCCTCTACTTTTTAAGAGAGGCTACTTGTCCGATACACATTGCACCGGCAACTAAGGAACATACCTTGTTGGCATCTATCGACCCATTTGATACCCTGGCTGACCCCTTCATCCTAACACCTATATATACGAAGCCACCGCCCTAAAAGGTCATTAAGCAATGATTCTTAGCTCTGCCTGTCTATTTGTCTGTTCCTCTCTCTCCCTCTCTCTTTCTTTCTCTCACACTGTCACACTTGCACAAACTTCATGTTTTTCTTAGATTTCGTAGCTTTTGAGTAAATTATCTTTTCGAGTACTGCTGTACCGCATCTTCATATCTGTCGAGGAGAGAATGACCAAAGAAAAAAATGTGAGATCACCTTTGAGTCCCGTATCGTGACTCTTTTTTCCTTCGCTTTTCTTTTTTCCTCGATTTCTCATTTTATACTTTTACTGGCGTTAGACGCGATGTAAAGAAAAAAAGATAAAAAAGCAATATGAAAACTAAAATAAGCCTTAGTTTTTCATTTTTTCCGAGAATTTGTTTGTTTTTTCTGTTTTGTCTATTTTTTCATTTTTTTTTTAATAACTCCAGGGTGTATTAAAATTTCATGATATAAGTTCTTGAAAATAATGATAAAGAGGAAAAACTGAAATTCAAGTAAACATGTACATATTTCTCATAAGGAAAAAATTATGATTTTCCAAATATTTCCGTTTTGTTTAGAGAAAACTTAACTGTTATCCTGATCTGTTTTGTGTATAGTTAAGTTTCCATGAAATATTTAAATAATATATAATCAATGTAAAATAGACTGAGAGTCTAAATCATTCTTGAGCCACTAATATTTAATTATACATTACATGAGTAAGAAAAATTAAAATTAACGATAATTGTATAAATTTCAAATTTTATGAAATCTTAAATCACTAAAATTACACTTTGCTGATGAAATACATTTAACTTTAGCTGTTATTTGATAAGTTTGATACGTTGTTTTTTCTTTCATCGTATAAACTATTTTGATTTCATACATATTTACAATTTTCATTATTGAAAACTTAGGATACCTATCTAGTAAAAGTTAGATGAAAGAATCGAAAAAAATTGAAAATGCGAGAAGACAAGTGCTTGCAATTAGGCTCAAGAGTTGCACGTCACGTAAATGGAAGTAAACAAAATAAGATAATGGAGAGAAGTAGAAGAAAGAGGAGGAGGAGAAGGAGAAGGTAGCGGAGGAGGGCTGAAGCCAAAGCGAGGGAGACAAGAAAGTTGCGGTTTTCATTCATGTTTTGCTAGGCCAGGCGGGAAGACAACTGGCCCGAGAGACCGAGATAGAACACTCAACACCTGCTCCTCTCGTGCTCTCTCTCTCTCTCTCTCTCTCTCTCTCTCTTTATGTCCCTCCCGCCATCTCTCTTTGAAACCCCACTCCTTCGATCCATTTTCCGCCTAACTAGCGGCCACTCTTTTTCACGAGAAAATCAAAACATGTGCAACTTCTACCTTACCGCAATCTGTATATATGTGCCAGAGCATTGCTCATCTCTCTCTCTCTCTCTCTCTCTCTCTCTCTCTCTCTCTCTCTCTCTCTCTCTCTTACACTTGCTCCCATCCGATTCTGCTTTTCCACTTTCTTCTACTCCACCTTCTTTCTCTCAGTCCGACCATAGTTGACTTACTAAAAAAACTGACTCATGCACTTGTGCGGCGTTTTATCTCTGCTCTGTACAGTAATCTCTCTCTCTCTCTCTCTCTCTCTCTCTCTCTCTCTCTCTCTCTCTCTCTCTCGATCCCTTTGTTTTACACTCGTTCGACTTTTCAACTTGAAAATACGTAGGCGCGTCGTGACAAGATTGAGACTTACGAGTCTTTTCACTTAAAATTTATAGGCAGTAGAAGTGGCTGGAAGTGGTATAGTCAGATTAAACGAGCATTTCGGTATTAATGTTTGTCGTTTCTCGTTACAGGTACTGGTGAGTCCGGCAAGTCGACATTCATCAAACAGATGAGAATTATTCACGGTGCCGGTTACTCGGACGAGGATAAGAAGGGCTTCATAAAACTCGTTTACCAAAATATCTTCATGGCAATGCAATCCATGATTCGAGCGATGGAGATGCTAAACATTTCCTATGCGGACTCATCGTGTATAGTAAGTTTCACAAGCGATTAACCCACGTCAAAGCCGTTGCAGCAGAGAGCTCAAAAGTAGCCGAGAAACATGCAAGATTTCGCTATACTTAGCTATGCTTACGTCCTCGCTTAAGCCTCAGATTGGCGTATTACGTCTGAAAAAGAGGAGTCCGTTATTTTATAAACGACGAAAATTAATTGTCAATTATTCCTCAATTATTTTCATTTAATTTGACTCACTGTTGCGAATAAAAGCGGGAGGCGTCGCAAATATTCTCGACTTGCTCCGTTTTTTTTTTATATGGAGTTTTTCGTCAAACGAGGGCCGACGCCTCATGATAAGCGGATTAGCTTTGCGCGCCGATTAAAAAACTCTAGTCGCAAATTGACTTGGCTTGATTGACAGTCGTTTAATTGGTGATAAAATGAGTGCTCCCAGTGGCGAAATTGCATTCCGCAAACGTAACAATTAAAGCCTCGTTTGTTAATACCAAACTTTTGTTTTGATACGAGACACAAGTCACGCTACAGACTTTTTTTCAAACAAGTGTAATTTGTTTGGCCGCGAAACAATAATTAAATAAATAAATAAATTTTAAAATGCTGCTGTGAGTGTATGAATTTAATTTGATATCACACGCGTTTTTCTCTTTAGGAAAAAGCTGAGCTCGTGAGGGCCATCGATTTCGAAACGGTAACGTCGTTCGAGGAGCCTTACGTACAGGCGATAAAGGATCTTTGGGCAGATGCCGGAATACAGGAGTGTTACGATCGCAGACGAGAATACCAGCTCACGGACTCTGCTAAATAGTACGTTGTTGCTAAAATAATTCAATTCATATAAGATATTTCATTACATTAGGATAAAACAAATGCTTCTAAAGGTTCAGAATTTTTTTCTTTAATAAACTTTAAATTTTATTCTTTACGGAAATACTCTATTGGACGTCGATTGCTGCAAAAAGTACTTGTTGATATATTTATTTACATGAATTATTTTATTACATTTCTAATTATTGGATATATATATATATATATATATATATACACAACTATTAGGTTAAGAAAATATATTATTCATTACAATTATATAAATCATTACGAAAAATGACACTTTTTCCTAAAAATAATATAGCTCATGAAATTTGGTGACGAAACTGAAATGCTTAAAATCGAGATTTAATTTTTTCTGCATTTAATTTCAACAACCATTTAACATAAAAAAATTCTAGAAATCAATGTGTCATAATATAAGAGAGAGAGAGAGAGAGAGAGAGAGAGAGAGAGAGAGAGAGAGAGAGAGAGAGAGAGAGAGAGAGAGAGAGAGAGAGCGGGGGAGAGAGAGGGGAGCGAGGAGAGAGAAAGAAAAGGGAGAGAAGTGGGGGAGAAAGCGCTGCGCCAAACTATCTCCCTACAGAACAGGACATTCTTCGTGTAAGAGTGCCCACTACCGGTATTATCGAATATCCCTTTGATTTGGAAGAGATCCGATTTAGGTACGTCGCAACGTGGCAGAGAAACTTACCTGCTGGATGATGATGATGATGAAAATATTGATGCACACTCTTCGCTCGGCACAAGTCGCATGGGTCTCTTATCTTGGGCTGATCTGTACATACATATATATCTGTCTCTCTGCTTCTGTCTATCGCTCTGTTTTTCTTTTCACCTATGTGCCTCTGACTGCATTGGCTTGAGGGCCATTTTTGAATGATTTTAACGGGCCAACAGCACGCATGAACTATCGCACTCTAAACTTTTATCACATTAGTTTTGACCAGTTAACAAAACTAAACATCCATACTAATTGTACCTGTGTTGTCTTTTCAGACAACTATTTCTTACCTTGTTTCGTTAATGTTTAAGATTCATTAAGTAAGGCGATTTTTAAGATAATACATAATGATGTTGAATGTATAGTACAGGTATTCAGCAAAGCAAACGACTTTAACGACATTACAGATAAAGTTTACACGACCAGTCCACGCAATCATCATAACATTTTGGATTTAATATTAATTAATCTATTTGTTTTTGTTTTGTTTTGTTTTTTTTTGTTTTTTTTTTTGCAAGTATTGCATGGCAATAACCCGCATGACGACGGACAATGGCTTGGTTTTGTGTTACAGTTATATTAGTGACATAGATCGTATTGAAAAACCCGATTATCTACCCAGTGAGCAAGATATTCTGCGGGCTCGAGTTCCTACAACCGGCATTTTAGAGTATCCGTTTGATCTGGACGGCATCGTATTTAGGTATATTAACTTAGAGATGTTTAGAAATTGAATTGTTTATACGTAGATAAATAGTAAGAGCAGCTCTTAAATTGGAGAAATTAAATTCGATTTGAATCGATGCCTTTACCTTTGTATTGCACTCGATCGTAATTGTAACGCGTGGATTCTTAAATGCTGAAAGATATAAATAGAACATTTACAATTTTGATTATGCTGATCTTTAGTTAAGTTTCTTCTACTGCGCAATGATATCAAAATGTTTGTTTGAATATCACATTGAATCCTCGCGAGTTATGACTGATAATATAAATTTTTTTATGTAACTATTTTTTAAGTCAGCAGTTGCCTTAATTATTTTTAAGAAGGATTTGGAGAATTTAAAGGACCACCTTATAAGGTTGCTATAAATAATTATGTGTAAATTTTTCTAATAAATTTATTTTCATTCTATGTTAATTCTGTTACTAATATACAAAAGCATGGCTAATTTTTTAATTGGTTTATGGTATTACATCTAAAAAATTTTAACGAATGCTTACGCTTTATTCCGTGTATAACTGTGTGGTGTTATTATTTCAAATTGTCATTAATTTCTTGAAAGCTTGGAAAATTTATGTATCTTAATCATTTAAGGTGTTTCAAATTTTTTTGTGGGTTTTTTTTTCAATTATGAATAATTATAAGACTATTTTTTTCCAAGTAAAAAAAAATTGGGCAATATAACTCTGACATATAAAATTTTACAGGATGGTAGACGTTGGCGGTCAGAGATCAGAAAGAAGAAAATGGATTCACTGTTTTGAAAATGTTACTTCCATTATATTTTTAGTAGCTTTAAGCGAATACGATCAAATTCTGTTTGAATCAGAAAATGAGGTATTGCAAAATTGTCTTAAATAACGACACATACGTTGACTAGGAACGTCTTTAATATTACTTTTAATTTTTAGAATCGAATGGAAGAAAGTAAAGCTCTATTTAAGACGATCATCACATATCCCTGGTTTCAACATTCTTCCGTCATTCTCTTTTTAAACAAAAAAGATTTGTTAGAAGAAAAAATCATGTACTCTCATCTTGTCGACTACTTTCCGGAATTCGATGGTAAGAAATCAATAGTTTACATTTGCCAACATTCAACAAAGATTTGACTAAGAAGACGAACTCTCCGACATTGTTCTAATTCTCTCTTACCTAGCTATTCGTTATTATATAAATTAAAAACAATCAATGCTTTTAAAATAATATTCTAAAATTCTTCACAAACAAATAACAGTAATCTATGCTACATGAGATAAAGATAAGTTGTTAGTCAAGCTCACGATTACTGCCTTAGCTAAGCTAATCAAAGAACTGCAATAATTTCTTAGTTCTGTGTAGCATATCTTACTTGATTTTAGGTAAAATAAAATAATTATAATGTCTCGATCAAAATTATAGTATGTTCAATTACGTGCCTTTGAGGGCAATATTGATAATTTTCATATAAATTTTTTGAAAGGTACAATGAGACCAATACTACTACCAATACTGAGCTGAAATATAAATATGCATTAGGTGTTGTGCTGTTTTTGATGATATTAATAACAAACCGAGGTTAAACAAGTTTTGAATAAACTCGATAAAAAGTTAATTTAGAATACGCGTGAGTTTAGGGCCTAAACAACAGCACGAACCAGCTCGGGAATTCATCTTAAAGGGCTATCTTGTTTGCAATCCTGACCCCGATCGGACATGCTACTCTCACTTCACTACCGCGACAGGTCTGTTATTTTGAAAGATTGAGAACAGAAAAAGCTAGCTGAACTAGATAATTTTCCCTTTAAATTAGACGCTAGAGTTATATCTGGAGTAAATATCATTCACATTAAAGTCTCTTTGATGCATTGCCCTAGCAAATTCAAAATTTGCATTTCAAACAATTCTGTAACTTGGGTTAAATAAACCTTTGACACTAAAACAATTGAATTAAACCATTTTATTCTCAAGCCGAAATCGTCGCTGCTAGCAAAGACTATCCCATTTCGCGATTCTGCTTATAATCTATATATATTACTAATAAGTTGGTAAGATTAATATTTTCTCCTGGCAATATTAATCCTTACAAGGCAAGACGAATCTGCATACAAATTTCATAAAAGTCACTTAAAAGCTGGAATCCTTTAATTATTTAATTTACACAATTAATAAAATCCTGAAATGGGATAGTCTTCGCTGTGAGATTTCTACGAGGGTTTTTCTTCGCTAGCAGCGACGATGTATTGAAGACTGCTCTAAATTTCACAAATTGGTAAAAATGATAACGTAACACGCCCTACGTGAGCGAGGGTGCACGTGCATCTGTGTTGCAACAAATACAAAACTCGCGCAAGAGCAAGCGCAAAATATATTAATTAAGCAAAATTAATGCGAAGCTAATGAAAACGTTTATCAACGTTGTTTTTTCTTTGCTTTTCGAGCGACTTTACTTCGAGCTATTGCACAAGTAGATTCTGCAATGTCGTCCTTCGTGGTCGCGTAATCTCTACAAAGACTTTAGATAATGGAAACGGTTACCTGACTCGTAACTCGTCGCGCTACATAAGAAATTCCGAGCGCGTCAGCACTTTCAAGCCGGCGATTGGCATAATCTATTCCTTTTACTCTTTATTCGTAAAGTCAAAAGTTTTATCCGATGCAAAAATTTGTTCGTGTTTGTTAATAAACAATTCCGAACACCGTCGGAACATTGCTGACACGCGAAATTTACCGTCTCGTCTAAAATTTAGTCAATCAATTTGATGGCGGCTACAAACAAATAGCCAACGTTCGAACGACTAGCCCGCGATTTTTTTTCATAAATATCGGTGAGAATCCGATTAGCCAACCGAGGAGAGAAGTTGGGAGGGGCTCTAGGAGCGCACGTGGCCTCCACTTAACCGCTTTAACTTGCGCGAAGCACCAGCGATGTCCCTACTAGCCTCTCCCCCAATCCCCCTTCTATCTCTGTCTGTCTCTCTGTTTCTCTCTCTCTCTGTCTCTCTCTCTCTCTCTCTCTCTCTCTCTCTCTCTCTCTCTCTCTCTCTCTCTCGTTTTGTTAATGTGATAAAACCAGCCTTGAAGACGGGCTATTGGAGTCTCTCTCTCTCTCTCTCTCTCGCTCGCTATACCGGTAGCCACGTGTTTGCCAAAATTTTTCACTGACCACCAAGACCTTCGACTTGCGCCTGGCAGTTTTAATCTAATTTATAAACCTTCAAACGCGATTGGACAAAATCTAAAAACGCCGATGATTTCAGAGGCAGGCGGGGGGGGGAGCACTTGTTGTAGTCTGTTTCATGACGATCATCATACGTCCGTTGTGATGATTGCATGTACGAAACTCGTGTATTTGTTGGATGACTTAACAGATAGAAAGTGATTCAGAAATACTTTTCTTTGTCTTGGGCTTTGACATATACGTTTATCAATATCAATTTGTTTAAAAAACTTATTTGGATTTTGAGTATTTAAAGCTTTCAAACGTTATTAGCTTCATTTTTAAGATTAGACAGTAAAATTCAACTAAAGTTTCCTGACAATTTTTGCTTACAAAAATTCCGGCAAATAATTGACTATAGAATATTGGGATGATAAATAGTTTATTAAAACTGTGATCTTATGTGCGTGGTTAATGCTGTCGTTTTTATGAAATATGACGCAAATTCACGTAAACGACTATGTAGGAAAGCAAAAAAGGTTTCGTTCTCAGACCTTTCTCATGCAATGCTATTAACTGTATATTTAGTTGAACGTAGAAGCCCTTAAATGGTTTTACAAATTAGATAAAATATATTTATAATAATTATACATCGTAACGTAATGAGAGCACTGTTCCAATATCGGCTACCCTCTCTTAAAAAATTAATCCAACGGACCTTTACGAATTAATTACTAATTGATGTGTCGTTGGTGAAAATTTACTTTTAATTTGTTGTGTCATGATAAAATAAGTAATTATCAAAAGTATATCGTTCACCAGTTGAGTTTATAGACTATAGTTGAGACAACTCGTTACTTAGTGCCAGCCTAATTATAATTTTTACTTTAACTCATTTTTAACGAAACTAAGATCGTGGCCAGAAGGCAAAAATAAAAAAAAAACAGTTGAGTTTGTGTAAAAACATTATGGTCTCATTTATATTTAATCAAAATCAGATAAAATTTCATAATATGCCAAGTTAATAAAAATAAAAATAAAAGTGATCCCAAGATGATGTTTTCAAAATGGGCAACACAGTTAAATATTTTTATATATTAACATTGAAAATAAAGTCACATATAGAATAACTAACTTAGTCTAAAGGTATATTAAAATACGATGTATTAGGTAACTAGTTTACAACAAGTGCAAGGATATCTTTTGTAATATTTTTTTTCGAAATTTCACAAACTTACGTACAATCACATTAATGCTTAACTAAATGAAACTATTTTCGATGGTATAAACAAATCATTGGCTAGAGTATACTATAATGCTAGAAATCAAGCACGTTTAGAAATAAACCGTAAGCTATAGTTATTGAAGCACACGCTGTAAGCCTGCCTTGTCTGTTGTTACATTTCCAATAGGGCCCCAAAGAGATGCGACAGCAGCCAGAGAGTTCATCCTGCGGATGTTCGTTGATCTGAATCCAGATAGCGAAAAGATTATTTATTCTCATTTTACGTGCGCCACAGGTAAGTCTTTCCCAAACCTGATCTGCAACAAAAATTCGTTGCTTTGCTTCGCTTTATCTCGCTTGCTTTCTCTAATTGCTTATGGTGTTGTATCTATATGTTGACCTTACTAGATTATTTTCTTCTTAGTTTATCATTTGAATGTACAAGCAAATGATTAATTTTTGATTCGATTGAAATTTTGCATGCCGCATACGGGGGACCACAATTGATTGCGTTTTACAGACACGGAAAACATCAAGCTTGTATTTTGCGCCGTAAAGGACACGATCATGCAAAACGCCTTGAAGGAATTCAATCTGGCCTGAGCATTGCAGAATACCTCAATCGAAGAACCTCATCTCTCTCTTTCTTTCCTTCTGTCTCTGTCTCTCTCTCTCTCTCTCTCTCTCTCTCTTCTCTGTTCTCTCTCTCTTCCTCCCTTCTCTCTCTCTCTCTCTCTCTCTCTCTCTCTCTCTCTCTCTCTCTCTCTTTGTTTCTCTTTATCAGAAGGCATGCACGACTGCGTATTCGACTGTTAATTCAGCTTGATCAAGTGACGTTTTTCGCATTGCTAAAGGAGGTGGATTCTGCATGCCAACGGCGAAAAGTCACTCCGCGCATTTACGCAAACAATTTCCTTTTTTACGGTGTTGTGTGTTTAATGAGCATGTGCACAAACATTAACGCGTCGATGCTATATCCAGCGACGCATGTTTCATTGTTTTCCATCTTCGTTTTCTCCTTATATTATTATGTTAGTCCCCTTATAAAACTATCAATAATATAACTTCGATTACGAATATTAAATTTGTGTTGATTTTCTACCATACTTACGTACATTTTTGTTTCCTTACGTTTTTAAACAACTTTTTTCATCAATCCTTTAGTTTGTAGATCTCTTAAGATATTCTTTATCAAGAATTAAAAGTATGTGAATTACTGTATTTTACTTAAAATTAATTTTCATTAAATATTAATAAGTAAAATCTTTAGCATGTACATTGTTTTACCTTATTTTTATATTGTGACGTACATTAAATTAAAAAAATTCAAACTTCAACAAATACGTCAAATTTCATCCCTTTCTTGTTCAATTTATTTGTTTTTGTTTTGTTTCGTTTTCGTTTTTTTTTTAATTTTTGCATGTTTTAAGAGGAGTGCTTTATCATTTTTTGTTTACCTTTAACACGGGTAAGTGTTGGTATCTACAATATTTAATTCAAGCTTACGTTAATTGAAGTTTTTATCGGATGCTGCTAATTTTGAATTATTTCAAATGTCACTTTTAATTAACTTTCTATTTTTTAATATTAACAGATGATATTCAGATGAAAAAAATTATAATATTTTGCATATTAAGTAAAATTTGTTGAAAATATTTTAACATTTCGATCCGATGCATCTTACCGAGCTTATCTGAATATCATTATTAAAAAAGCTTAATTTTAGCTTGTTGTTAAGCGAAAACAGCGGAGAAAAGAAATGAAGGAAAAATAAATAAAATTATTGAACTAATTTTTAGATACGGAAAACATCCGATTCGTGTTCGCCGCAGTCAAGGACACGATTTTGCAGTTAAACCTAAAGGAATACAACTTGGTGTAAGGTGTCAGAGTCTTCTGCTCTGCTGCTACAGTCTCCTTCGTGCCGTTTTGGACGAGGGGCGACGGGGCGCAGGAGCCTGGCCAACTCAGCAGAGAGCGCGTGTATAGAGGGCCGCACGGGACCAGTGGAGGACGCCCACGAGTAGCGCACACATAGGCAGCGCGCGTAACTCCGAGCAAGGCGCGAGACTCTCTCGGGACGGAACCAGGCGAAGGAAAGACGCACAAAGTATATTAATAAAATAAAAACAAAAAAGTAAATAGAGCTACAACCGTCCGTCGCGCTATTTTCTCTCTTTCTCGTTTACCAAGATTTGAGCTGCACGAGAGTTTAAAAGTAAGGAATGGAAATAGAAAGAGAGAGAGAGAGAGAGAGAGAGAGAGAGAGAGACGCACATACAGACAGAGCGAGAGAACAAAAAAAGTTTGTGAGTGAGAAAGAGAGACATCATGGTCGATGTGCGTATATGCGTAACACGTGCCGTAGCCGAACATAGCAACGGAAAACGGATACGACGACTGCCAACGTCTGCGAGTGCGTGCATGTGTGCGTGCATATGCACGTACGAGAGGTGTAGAAAAACGAGAGCTCATTTTTATTAAAACAAATTTTAGCGACTTAGACGCGCGTGAAAATAGAAACGCGTCTGAGGGGGTAAAGGGGTCGTATAGTGCGCGCACGATGCGGGCGAGAAACACCGGACCATTGTGTATAAAAAAAAGGGTGATACACTAGGCGTCTAAGTATTGGTCAGACCATTGAAATTGATCGGATTGATGTGTAGTGCGCCGCGTATATTTTCCACAACTATTTATTTTTTTTTTGTTGCTTTTTTTATGTTTTATATCTTTTCTTTTCTTTTTGACAAGTTCTTGCGCGACGTCGGTCCTTGCGATTATAAAAAAATTAATAAAGGAATAAACCAATTTTTAGGTAGATTTAAAATAATATGAAACGAAACAACATGAGCAAAGATGAGTTTGTGGATAAAAGTTTAGAACACGATGTGGAGATAGATGATTATTAAGGACCTAAAACTAACGTCCTACTATATTATGTACGAGCAAGAGAGAAAAATTAAAAAAAAAAGTAAATAAATGGTAAATGAAAAATGAAAAATTACGCAGAAAAATAGAGGAGTATAATCTGTCATCGATTACTGTAATAGCGCATACTTTTAAAATGCAAAAGTAAAGGAAGAGCATAAAAAACGTGTCTCTCATAAAAACCCCTCTGACAAACCGACTAACCAATTTACTTTCATACTCCACACGCGTTAAATTTGTTACCTTTTTATATAGCTTAGCTTAATCGATCGAACTCGGCTGACTGCGAAGTGTTACTTGATTTTTATATATACAAAAATAAATATAAAAATTAATTGATAGACGTTAAATAAGAAAAGAAAATTAATTAAATATACATAAATATCGTGAACTAATGATTAAATGAAAAAAATCATGAAGCAGAGCGTATTTAACCACGTCTGTCCAGTGTTTAAGAAATGTACGAATAAGAAGAATTAAACAAATTTTAAAAAATTAATGAGGAATATTGTCTCGATATAGCAAAGATGCAAAGACGATAAATTTTTAACGGTTATCAATTCAAGATTATAACAGTGGTTCAAATAAATCGACGAAAAAATGAACTTTGTGGATATAATAAAAAATACTAATAAAATTTTTCTTTTTTTTATCTTTGAATCTATTGTTTTTCTTCACTTTAGAGGATGAACTGATAAAAGAGAAAGAGAGAAAGTGACAAAAAAAAGATGTATGCATGTATGCAAACGTGAATGCAAAACAATATGAAAATAACAAAACGATAAGTGGTATGAAAAGTTTTTTTAAACGCGAATAATTTTAAAGATACGAGTGAGAGCAATTCTAGTGCCATTTTACTAGTGTGGTGTTTTTATTGCAGTCCTTTGTTAGACGCGAAGAGCCAAAGTTTTTTGTTTTTTCTTTTTAACTGTGCCAGAAATGACTAAGAGTTTTTCCGTATGTGACTCAAATTTACAATTCATCGTATAAATATTGTTATATATAATAATATATACAAAAACACCTAGAATAGCGAGAATCGAAGTATTAAAAAAGCGGATAAAGTTTTCCGCGAAAAGGCAAAAGAGGTGTTCGTGTATTTTTACACCATTCATCCTTCTCTCTGCTTTTTCCTTTTTAACTTTGATTTCTCCCCATTTCAAATAAGACATTTCAATTTAAGACGTCACTCAACTATTTAGACGTTAGGCAGTTTTTTTGTTTTTTAAAATTTTGTGCATTACAAAATATTTGGTTTTCCAATCGTTTTAACAATAGATACGATTACACAGGACTTATTTATTATAACTTACGTTTATAATATTCATCTAATATTTATAAATTTTCAAGTGTTTCTATTATAATTAGAAAAAAATTTTATTTTCACACCTTGCCACAATTTTTAAAATAATTTTTTTGCATAAACTACTTTTATTTTTTATTTTTTTTTAATATGTAAAAGATAAGATTCATTTTAAAACTTAGTGTTATACAATGAAAACAATTGATTAAACAAAAGTGATTATACTCTGATGAGCAATGATCTAGTCTTTTCTCGGAAAAAGAATTTTTATGCTATAACTACAATGCTAATAAAACTACTAGAATGGTTGCTGTTGTAAATGATAACGTTTGACCGATCGTCGTTTCAAATAAACAACTTGAACATATATTGAATAACTGATGATTATTTTTGTTTGTATAAGGCTTCTCTGATTCTTTTCTTTTGTAAATTAACAATAATATTAGTTGATTATTATACATTGATCCTAATAATAAAAAAAATTTTTACAGAATATGTGCAATCAATGCGAAATACTTATATTAGAAAAATAACATAATGCGTGAACAGAGGTAGTAAATTTAAAGTGTTAGTTTTATTTTTCATTTTACAAAAAAATATATATATATATACATATATATAGGCAATATTTTATTATTGTTACATCGATAAATATAGCTCTTAATATATTTTATTTCTTTCGTTTGTATATTTATAGTAAAGTATGTTAAAATAAACTGAAAAAGACGATCATTTTTTATGTTTTCTAGATAAGAATATACTAAAAATCTGGATGTCAATAAACCTAATAAAGCTATTGTAAATTATGTTTTAGTAAAAACGTTGATCATTTATTTGCTGATATGTCCTCTGTAGATATTTAAGGCAATTTTTGTAAAGAACATAAAACGCTATCATTTAACCGGCAGCCCTTATTGAACGTTGAATCAATTTTATAATAAGAAAATACCATTCCCAGAAAAGAAGTGTCACTTTAATAGTCATAGTCCAAACCTCGTTTCTTATAAAAATTTTTTAACAACCAATGGGGGTGTTGCGTGTTCGTCGCATACGTACAAACAAGTAAAATGATATACAAACAAATACATAAATTCGTGTATGTAAACACGCGACATTAGAACTGAAACCTCGCCTCGAAATGGCACGTTAGGTCGAATGGTACGAGAATAAAAACAGAATTGTAATGAGAACACTATAAACATAATAATGATTAAGAAAACTTTTTTCCATCCTCAATGATCTTCATTCTCCATTTACTCGATATATTAAGCGATTAACTTAAGAACAATGCGGCATGTGTGAAAAATGTGAAGACAAATTTAAAAAAAATAATATTAAATATCTGAGATGAAGATAATGTGGATTTAGATATTTAGATAAATTACACACGCACGCACGTACGTACACATACACAGACAGACATTTACACATACACACATGTACATATTATTTATCTAAATTTGCTTTAGTGTAAGTATTTTCATTATATATATATATATATATATATATATATATATTGTGGAAATATAAAATACGGATTAGATTGGGTATATATGAACCATTCACTGCCTGCGCTCGGTCATTGCTGGTTAGAGCGTTATCGTTCCCTCTATGATAGAGAGAACAAGTACGAATGAACGAGCAAACTGTGTTGTTCAAAGAAAATTTATTTTTATTTACTATCGTTTCTTTACTTATTCAGCGAGAATCGAAAATGATTGATGAGAAGTAACATACGTGTCGGTTGTTACTTCGTGCTACAGTTTTACAGAGTATTTCAAAAATAAGCATTCACGATATTAAACGTGCAATTATTTTGTACAATTATTCGTAGCTTTTGTATATGATAATTTTCGCCTAAGTTGTTCTTTCAAATCCCAATTTATGTATGTCAACGCATTTAATAAACTTAAGTATAAAAACAATATGCGTTTATCTTTTATGGGTATACTTGACGAATCGAAGATGCCAACGGAAATCGAGCAATTGTAGCGAAAAACTCGTTAAAGTAAATCATGTAATACATGCGTTAAAATTATAATTCTTCAGAGAAAAATAGTCTATCAGAAAATAAAAATTTTTCTCAATGTCAAAGGACATGAAAGAAATTCGCCCCAAGTATTGCGACATCGTTGTTGTTCCGTTTGGAAAGCATGTTATATGCAAAAGACGCAGTGAAAATCCGAAGTAGCGCTTCTCTCGACGCTCTACGTCTGCACTACACCCAAGTTTATATATACATACATGAAAAGCACGTGCTCCGACGACGCTCTTGTGTCTTCAGCCCAAGCCCCTTTACCCCACTCGCAAGCTTAATCAAAAGAAATAAAATGATAAATAAGAAACGAACACGTGAAAGAACAGGGGAAAAAAGTGTAAATGTGTAATAGAGTAAGCGATATAAAAGTATATATGAAGCAATTAGACTGAGGAGGCCGTGCGAGAGACGGCGCTGTGCTCAAAAAAGGAAAACAAACAAAAAAAGAAAGATAACATACAAACTAGTACATGTACTAAAACGCCTGACATTATTTACCTTGACGCTAGAGACACGAAGGGTAAGTATGTAAAGCGACGTGGACGTATTTACTGGTTGTCGCCCAGGCACTAGTCTATTGCGAGTTGAATGTATATTTAGCCAGAAAGACAGAAATCTAGTTGTAATTAAGCTTAACGTTATAGATGATAGACCAGGAAGATAATGTCAAACGATAGCTTGGTTGTTCAGTGCGGTAGGAGAGCGCTCGAGCTGCCTGGACTCTGATGTGAGGCTCAAGGCACGAGGGAAGTTGATAAAGCGAGCGTAAAGTTGGGTAGGACGAGAGAAAATTACAAAAAAACTCCCGAGGAGCACTTGAGAGGAAAAATGCTGCTTGCGCTACATTGACGTGTACAATAAGGGTTGAATAAAACAATTGAATAACAAGGATTTGCTCGAGCGTCTGTTGCCTTCGACGAGGCTGTTTATTTTGTCGTTAAAATCGCCAATTAAACATTTTCTTTGTATCTCTTCGCTATTGGTACGTGTGCGTATATGCCAAAGCGGTGATCATTATATGAATATAGGAAAGTCGTTTTTAAAAAAAATTAAAAATAGTTTTTATCCAATTAATTTTTTTTTCACCGAGCGATTCGCCGCAGCCACTTCTACTGCAGCTGCTGCTGCTTCTTTTGATACCGAAAAACGATTATGTTTCACTTGTGTGCAATAATTGTGTTGCGAGACCACGTGTAGACGAGAAACACTTGCGCGAGTCTCTCTCTCTCTCTCTCTCTCTCTCTCTCTCTCTCTCTTTCATCGAGTACGACCGACAACACGTGCAAAAAGTTTTAACAACTACATAATGCATCTACTTTTTCGGCGGGCCTGATCGACAGATGCTAAAGATGGACATAAGCCGAAACAATGAGCTGGACAGTTATAGATATGCTGAAAGTAGATAAATGAATATTATAAATGTGTGGAGCAGAAAATTTACAACGGATTTGACGGGCGACAAAATGAGTCGGCGTGGCAAGAAGCAAAACACAGATTGAGAATAAACAAAATATATAAGAATAAACAAAATAACCAGGAATTGTACGTATGTTTGTGGATGCGTTCTTATATGTGTGAATGAGTGTGCGTTGTGCATTTTCGGCGGACAGATTGGTGCGAGTGTGAAAGTGATTATCTTAAACGCATCTTGCGCGTTGCGGTAAGAACAATATAATTGGGATGTAAACATGAGAAACGGAAAATGATGAAATAAAAAAAAAAACAAAAAAATGATTAAGCACAAATAACAACACAATTGTAAACGCAAGAGAAGACTAAAAAACAATGAACGATTGAGTGAAAAAATACGAGCGAATGATATATGCGCAAACTCGTGGCTAAATCTCATTTGTAAAATCATTCTTGTCATAATGAAGAAAAGTATACAGTTTTCCGAGAACAAAAAAAAAAATAATTGCGTAAAGCGTTGGGTATTCTTTCTGTGTGTAAAAAATGTAAACACCTTCAACACCCACGATGAAATCAATGTTTCTAACTTATTTATAATAAATAATATACATTACTGACAAAATATTTAACGATTCTTGCTTTTGTGTATAAAGCGAACCTTTTCTTCCTTCAATATCTTCTGTTTGTTTATAAATTTAAATCTATTTCTATCTATTCTATTTGTTTTTCAATTCGTTTATTATTTTTATCATAAATTTATCTGCAGCATCCTGAGAAAGGTATTTTATTAATTTTTCATTTACTAACCATTGGAAATTATATGTAACGAAATACCTGCAAAAGTAGAAGCAATCGAACTGATGCCTATGCCAGATGAAAAAAACATCAAGCATCTGAATAGTTGGAATTATTTCATAGCCCGTATAAATTCGCAAGCTCATTGAATATTTCGATAAAGAAAAACAAAGAAAACCGAGCAAGTTTAGAATAAGGGTGGTTTAGTTGGTTTACCGACTGTGTAGCGCAATAGCTATGCTTCTCTCAGGCATTATCTTCTATGGGGCATAAAGCCGCGGCGTGAAAAAGAGCCGCGAACAAAAGGCTGGAGGCCAGCTCGAAAGCCACTCGATTTCATCCGCATTTCTCAGGCTGTCCTCTTCTGCGTCCTACAAGCTTTTTACCAAGCGGGAGGGAGAGAGAGAAAGCGTAAAGAGGGTGGCTGGGGAGGGCTTAGAGAGAGGGAGGGAAAGTGAAGCAGCAAGAGAACGAGAGTGCGTGCGCACGTAGATGCGCAAATCGAGCTCGCGCTTAGCCGCCGCTAGCGCGGAGGGTGAGAGAAAGAGAGAGAGAGAGAGAGAGAGAGAGAGAGAGAGAGAGAGAGAGAGAGAGAGAGAGAGAGAGAGAGAGAGAGAGAGATGAAGAGGGAGAAAACACCTGGCGTTGGCCCCCGAGTAACAGTCGACCAGCAGCACCCGTATCGCTCGCTCTTCAGGACAGCTAACGCTGCTGCTTATAGTGGTGTACGCGTGCACGTGCGACTGTGTGCAGGGCCTAATCCTAAGGAGAGAGATAGGACTTGTTCGTTTTTGCGGGTTAATTGTTGCCTTCAGCCTGGCCGACGAGGAGCCCTGCCAAGTTAACGAGGAGGAAGGCACTATGCTGGCCGACGAGGAGATCGACGAGTGAGTCTCTCTACCGTACTTGTATTATCGATTTCCTCTTGTTGCCCACAGCCTTTTTCTCTCCTTCTACTCCTACTTCTTATGGCGCTCTCTCGCATATTTTTATTCGAGGACGATTCTATCTGGACGAAGGTAAGCGGATCGAGGAGCTTTTTCTCTTGGCTCCTTTTCCACCCATCGAATTCCATTTACTTACATCATGTCTACATATTTATGTATATTGTCTTAATATAACTTGTTTGAATGCGCTTACAAAAACAACAACGAACACATGTTAATTATAAGCCTTTGCTGCAGTATTTCAAATATTTAGCCAGGCCGCTTGAGAATATTCAGCTAGTCCTTTAATATTAACTGGTTCGGTCTATGCTGTATTAGCATGCTGACCAACCCAAGGATATTCATAGCAATTGACATTTACACTGGATTATATAATGTAACCTTTGTTTTTCCCAAATGTTATATTAAATCTATGAAGAATATATATGTATATATATATATATATATTATCATAACTGATCAATATATAATTATTATAATCAAGATGCTTCATACAAGAATCTAATAAAATTGAACAAAAGCAAACAATGTTGACAGGAATACAGAAGATTTTATGTCGCTTTAGAGACGCATAAAAACGTATCAACTTTTAACCTTTTGGCACACGCACATACGCACGCACACATACACAATAACAGTATGCTTCACCAAATGATATTATTATATCATTTAGTAAAGACACGCATATATAGTTTTTAGGCAATCGCTACTCACGTAGGCATGGAGCTTTTATCGATCTACGCTCCACTAAAAAACAGCTCCTATATCCTTTGATATTTTCGCGTAAGAATTTTACTTTATTTTTACTTTACATAAATATACTTCAATAAGATTGCATTAGAAACAAAACGTCATTCATAAACAAAAATTATGTTGCGTTTTTTTGAAAAAATTATCTTTTCTCATTGGTTTAATATTGGCGCACATTTAACAAACACACACATCCGATTACTTATTTAAAAGAGATGTTGATACGTAGAGAGTAAAGTGAACTGCAATTTCTTTCCGTTATGATATGCCAATTACTACCAAACATTTGGTAAGCATTTATTACAAAATTTTTATCGAATAACAGAAAAACAATAACGAACTTGATAATTAAACTCGATTTGACAAAGTACTTGAATTGAATGACATTGAAAAATTGTATATTTTTAGTGCTTTAATGGTCTAATGCAACATTTCCAAATATATACCTTAGCCAAGAGCTTTATTCTCGAGTACCACTCAAGGATTTTAAATCGATAAACATTATACTACAGGAATTTTAAATCGATAAACATAGACTACAGCGTATAGCCTATCGTCGCTGCTAGCGAAGAAAAACCCTCGGAGAAACGTCCTAGCGAAGACTATCCCCTTTGAGATCTCGCAGTGAAGACTATCCCATTTCAGGATTTTATCAATTTTGGACGTTAAATAACTCAAGAATTCCGGCTTAAAAGTGGCTTTTTTGGAATTTTTAAAGGTTCATTTTGTTTATTAAGTTGTAAGGATTAATATTGTCGGGGTAAATAATTAATTTTACAAACTTATTAATAATATATATATAGATTAAAAGAAAAATCGCCAAATGGAATAGTCTTCGCTACGGTCTGAAATGGGATAATCTTCACTAGCAGCCACGTTATACGCATGTAGATATTATATATTTATAATTATCGTAGACAATTCGGCGCTCTCCTATTTCCATTGACATTCCGCATGTTGAGCGACGATTTCCTTTATCAATGATGTTGCAACAACACGACCACTGCAGAGCTGGCTTTGTCGGCCTAGAATCTAAATATATAATTAATAGTTTAAAGATTCTCAAAGCGGTGCTTGAGTTGTTCCAGTGTATATGCTTACTTCTACCTTGACGTTATTTTATTAAGGTTGCGCTTTGCTCGAAACAATGAGAAGGCTAAGCCACTTTCAAGCTAATTTTTATTTAAAATCCTTTTTTGTCTCAAAGGTAGAAAGATAGTTAATAGTTGCCGGCTTATTCTAATTTTCTCAAACGAGTCTCGGGCCACGAAAGGATGATAATTAGACTGACACTGCTCTAATGTCTCGTCGTCGTCGTCGTCGTCGTCGTCGTCGTTGTCATTAGAATGCCTAAAACCAGAGAGAGAAATTGCTTAGGGCTAGCGCAGCTTGTGCTTAACACTGCGCAACAACGACGCCCTCACGCTTATCCCGGCAAGTGTTCTATGCAGTAGCAGCTTTCCCTCAATTATACATCCTTTCTCTCAGCTCCGTCGTTTTCTAATAATCATTTTGGGTTTTACGAGAGTGAAAGCCACTCTACTCTATGCTTTTCTGCAACTCTCTTTCTCACGGCGAGTTATTGTTTTTTTTATATTTTTTTCTTTTCAATTGGTCGCGCGCTCTGCTCGTCGCCGCGATAATATAAGCTATCGATTCTTGAGCAATGCTAAAAGTATTTCCAAACGAATTTGCAAAATTAACGTTGAAGATAAAAACACAGTCTATAGGGAGTTTCACTTAACGCAAGAGGTCTATAGAAAACGTATGGAAAATTGATGAATTAGTCACGTGGACGAGACGAAGTAAAAAAAGTAACGTAGTCTGGCTGGATCCAGTAGCTGTTGTTTCCACTGCAGCCTCCAATGAGTCTCAATCTCATCTCGTATGAGCTACACACACGTCAATAGCCCGCCTTTTCTTCAAACGCATCAACACATTGCCAATGCCATCGTCAAATCAATTCTCAGACCAATGAAAAAGCTATGAAAAAAGCAGGCTTTATCTGAACGAATTACGTAACACTCGGATATTGCGCGTCTGCAACGTAACGCGATATCACAATTGCATAAACTCCAATCTAGTCAATTAATTTATATCGATAAATCATGGAACTGCGTAAATCAATAGAGAGTCCCTCGTCTCTACTTGGCACGCATATATAACGTCCTCTCTCTCTCTTTCTCTCGCGTTTCGTCGAAATCCTGGCGCTGCTCGACAACGCCCTTATGCGCGCGCGACTCGAGCCTGTTGCCATGGCGAGGCTCAAGTATATAGCGGCGGCATCGGACACCGCGTGTCCCGAGAACCCTCGTTCCGCCCCTTGTTTGTCGCTTTTACCCTCAGAGGACTCTTTTTCCTTCCTTCGATAGCGCGCCCCCCTTAACTTGGCTTCTGCGTACCTATTATGTGTAGGCTGCGGTCCAAGCCTTGGCAAATAACTAGGCAACTCTTAAGGATAAGCTGGTTTTAAAAATTTCTAGCCAAATCGTCTTGGTAGTAAAATGAAGAAAATTTATTATTTTTCTGGCTATTGGGGTATGGTGGCCAAGGGGAATATCTCCCGGGAAACAAGATTTTCATCAACTTGCACTACTTTAGCAGAAATGACAAGCCCCTGTTTACCGAGAAAGAGAAAGAGAGAGAGAGAGAGAGAGGCTGGTGCTTTGGTTTGATCCATGTGGCTGTAGACGCTCGGTAGTTTTTGCTAACGATTGCAGAGAGTTCTCTTTTCAAGAAAAAAAAACACGCGATAAGTTGGAAAAGAGCAAATGGAAAAGATTCAATATGGTATCAAGTCAACTGCTCGCACGATGAAGCCATTGCTCTGCTTTTATTCGCGCGTTACATATGAAATTTGTTAAGCCTATCGTCCTTGCGCCATTCGCAGAAATTGTCCTTTATCCCCATACGGACCTGCAGTTCAAGACATACAGCGAATAATCAAACCTGACTTTGGAACGCTCTGCCTCGCTTTAGTCCCGCTTTCTCCCTAAACCTTTCTATCGCAATTCTAGCAATTATAGAGCAGTTGCACTGTCGGAAGGGCGCGCGCGCGCGAGAGAGAGAGAGAGAATTGAATTGAATTGAATTGAATTTTATTGTCAGCTAAGAGTGGGTACCCTGTATAGCCGTGGCTTAGGTAACTACATCACAGT
>JAPYYQ010001890.1:535-52185 GCA_030522585.1 Anagyrus pseudococci
TCTAAGAACCAATAGTCGCGACGGAAACTATGTAAGAGCCAATCAGATAGCCGGAAAAGAGGCTTCACTGAGACCTCATGACTTTTTTTAGATAGGAATGGTCATGCCACACCTGTGACATTTTGATGATATTATGAATGCTAAATATATTAACAAACGTGTTACTCCTTAAATAGCGTTGTACATTTTAAGAATACAAAGTGTTTAACCTAATGTATGCTCCTAAAAAATTCTAAAATGTATTTTCAGCCTGTAGTATTTAGGGCCGCTAAATCTAACAGTTATTTCTATCTAACAGTTATTTAAGAAACACACCTGTGTAAATTGTATTTTTTAGTTAATGTAGAAATTATATAAAAAAAATTTTCGTAGGTTAGAAAAATGTAAGGGTCTAGCGTGCTCTCTCTCTTCAGAGGCCGCTAGACTTTTATTCGCTCGGCTAGACCCGCTCGTTCTCTTTCTATCTTTCGGCGCCTTCTACGTATCTCTTCTCCACCTTCAACCCAGTCATGACAATCCTCTTATCGAATTACGTCTCGACGATGTCGAAGCGCAGTCCGTCATCTGCTTCTACGTCTCGATTACCCAAGACCAGAAGCGTACGAGGGGGAGACGGACGTAAAAAGAAAGTCGACGAGGTGTTTACTTTTTGATTTGTCAAATGGAATAATTTCTCCCGGACAACGGGAGATAGCCATCTTTCTTGTTCCCTTTCTTGTATCGGACTACGTCAATATTTGATGTTTTCATCGTGTCATCGACTCCACGAGTCTATACATCGCTTTCCTTCAACTTTCCTGCGGATTCCTATCCCCGTAGAGCTTGGGTACACTGCTTTCGGATTGTTTTTCCAGCTGGCGTGCGTGCGAATGTGCTTTTATCCGCGAGAGATATACGTACGTATAAACAATGGAGGCCGAGGGTAAATACATCCGCTGGGGTTATACGGTATGTAACCAATGCAAAACGCGATATCCGTCGTTGCGTAAGCCATAGTGTTCTTTGTGCGTTAAACCGTAACCGCGCGCAAACTCTACGGGCCGGTACACAGCCATCGCCGGGTTTTTCAAATTCAATTATCTTCTCGTGGTGCGATTACGAAAGTGTTTACCTCCGCTGGTCGCGGGCTGATTATCCCCTAGTCGCCGGGGACGGCCCTGGGCTCGGCAGGTCAAATAAGCTGGGCCCCTTTTTAAAGTCGAGTATAATGAACGAGGGAGGAAAAGAAAACAATAACTTCATTTGATCATTCGAGCAATTCGCAAAGAGAACACCGAGAGAGCCCCCAACAATCTCCAACTTTTCTTTAACAGTCTTTTCTCTTTTATCTTGCCCTCGTTTACTTTTAAGTCTCTACTGCTCTGGCAAATTAATGACCATCTTTTCTTTTTCGCCTCTTCATCCATTCCCTCTTTCTCTCTCCCCTCGGCTCGATAACATTTTCTTTCTGTTTTTTTCTCCCTCACCTTTCAACCAATGAATTGCCCAGCCCTCGAACGAGAGAAAAACAAAACTCTAGCATACGCACGTTGAAGTGAGTCGATCTTGAAAAATAAATAAATAATAAAAAACATACTCTGAATGGAGTAAAGCCAGAGCAACTGCGGGAAGAAACGAGAGCGCGTGTGTGAAATTAATTTTTCCGTCGACGAACGCTCGCCATCAAATCTTTCATGTGACGGCAATTAAATCGTCGTCGTCGTCGTCGTTGGTGGCGGCAACGGCGCTGGCTCACGAGCCCTTTTCCCTCGACGTTTAGTAATATAACAGCAGCGGCAGGAGAGCCAACCGGGGCGCGCTGAGCAGGCCGCGTGAGTTTATTACCGAACAATAAACTTTTCACGAGTAGCACACGCGACAAAATGTAATTCCGCCGGCGCTCCTTGCCTGCCCCCGAGCCACGGCTCGCAAGCTTCCGCTTTTAATAAATAATGCATACAGTGGCGTGTGTGTGTGTGCGGCCGGGGGCCGGGGTTATCGCGTGTCAGCGCAGGGGCCGGCAGTAATATCTCAGGCCGGCCGGGAGCTGCTCAGGTCCCGGCTATCAAATTGGCCCTCGTGACTGAGACGAATGAGTCGGCGAGCGAGGAAGAAGCAGCCTCCAGCCTTCAGCCCCCTCGGCTCCGCCGCGCACAATTAGCGGGCTGCTGCTGGCATTTCAGCCTGGGCCCTGCTTAGCCGCTGCTCGCATATTGAGCAATAAAGTGCCGCGAGCACGCTTGCCGGCCCTCGCCACTTCATCGCCTAGTTTACGCAGTTTTTTCTTTGCATGCCCGAGCTTGACCCAGCTTACAGGAGTGTACACGCGTCGAGGTGGCCCCTGAGGAAGCTCGACGGACACGCGCTATTGTTGCGAGAACTGAACGCTTTTCAAACGCTGGATTACCCTGGGCTGCGGCTAATTTTCATATTAGAAGCCTTTGCATTCCTTATTCTGATGACTCGTTTTCTTTCGAGGACCGTTTCATTTCCAAGAGGTTGGTATCTCGAAACGTCGCAGCGGGCTCGCGGCAGATTTTCGTTTTGTAAGTCGATGAATTATTTTATTCCTTGCTCTTGCGGCGACGACCGCGGTGCTGGAAGGAGGAGGGAGGCGCTGACAAAGAGAGTGTCTAATTAACTCATCGCGATGACGAGGTAATTTGCCTAAAAGCATTTTCTTAGCTTTTTAAATAATTCGTTCCCTTGGAATAATTTAAAGAGAAATTTTCATTTTGCACGACTACGACGGCGTCGCCGACTGCGACGATAAGGTGGCTCTTGAGTTTCTGGTTTTTAAAGACTGAATTTTTTAGTTTAAAGAGACTAATTAAATCTTTCAAAGGAATAAAAGTTAGAGGAGCGCCGCTTTACTTTTAATAGGGTCACTCCTCCCTCTCTTTCTCTCTCTCTTTCTCTTTCTCTCTATCCCTCGTATTTTTGCTTTTCCGATCGATTTCGATCGCACGCACGACTCTAACCGCGTATTTACCCACTTTAATATATGCACGACTTAAATTAAAATTATACTTCGCTTCTGGCCCGTTGCGATAGTAATATGCTCGGTGGAATTAATGATTATTTGCTGCTGCTTTAAACGCTAAAATAAGACTGCTGTAGTTTATTTACCCTAGCAATTTACATTTTCCAATGAAATTTTCAAAAGCTCAATATTTACCTTTCATTTGTCGGCCAACAATTCAAAAGAGCTATTTTTCAAAAAGTCAACCGGCTGGCAAGCGAGACTGAGAGAGATAGATAGATAGATAGAAAGAGAGAGAAAGAAAAAGCCCCTGAGCTGTTGCTTGTCGACCGTTGTCCAAGTGTAAATAGCTTCTTATCAGAATGTCGACACCTCGGAGACTAGATGCGTAAGATAAGAAGAGAGAGGCTGAAAAAGATAAAGCACGAACGATAACATTTACGTCTTCTTTGCGGGCTAGAAAAGAAAATAAGGCGCGCATTGCTCTCTCGTGCGCTCACGTCTTTCTTTCTCTTCGGGCCCGCCATTTTTTGCTCACTTTTTTGACATTATCCACACGAGCCCCGTCCGTTATTCGTCTTTTTTAACCCTCCAACAAATGAAAGCGTGATAAACGCGCGAGATAGAGGCTGCTCCGCATGGGTTGGCAAAGCAAAAAGGGACAGCTAATAAAGTGGCAAAGAAGCCGGCTTGAAACGTAATTTTCTCCATCAGAGTTCGTGACGCTGAGAGGCGCACTCGAGAAAGCCGATCTACATAAATTATTGTTTTTTGATCAAATGCCACTGTGACCCCTTGTACATACGTGGACTAAGTCTTTTTCGTTCACGCGTCAAATAATTCTTCGTTTATGCAGGAGATGTTACTCGAAATGATATATAACATTTTATGGGAAAATCGCTAACACCATGATCTAACAAGTAATCTTGAAAATTTTGCACGACGTTATCTCCAACATCGGCGTTTTCGAGAACAATAAAGATGTAATCGCAAGCCTAGTCTGGGGAGGTGAATTTAATCAAGTCGCCGTTAGTTCGGAACCGATAGGTATCAATGTCGCCGAAAACTCTCGAGCAAAATCAATTGAACATTTGTTATCTCCGAGCGATAAAACAAACCTTGGAAAATCAGTGTTGTCGGCGAATTTTTCGCAAAAACTCTCGTTTATTTTGGCCCCCCTCCGGCTCATTTTAATTCCCCAGCCCACATGATACACGCCGCTCCCGCGTTTGCCAATGAATTTATCGCCAGATTCTCGGGGCTGTCTCACTTTACAAGACTATTCGGAACACATGTATCTCGAGAGGAGCAAGAGTAGGAGTTGGAAGACCAGGGGCTGTGGTAGGAGTACAGAGAGTCTATAAGACAGAGAAATCGCGCGAAAGTAAGAGAAAGACTGTGAGGGAGCTTTTTTCATAAATCGCCGAGGCAAAGCGCATGAAAGAAGAGAGGTAGAATAAAGCGGAGCCTCCGAGCCGGGGATAGGCGCCCGAGGCTATTTATAAAAGTTAGGAGCTTCTTACGGGCAGAGGCCCCGATAAAGTTAATAGCCCTCGAAATTTACGGGGATACGACGCCTGGAAAAACGAATTTCGAGCGTTGTTCCGTGGCACATCGATGGAGCACGGGGCCCCCCGGATGGCAAGCCGCGCGGTTTTACCTTCCCCTCCACTCCGAAACCCCCTTTACCCTTCGAATCCACTTGGCTTCACCTCCGCCTCGGCTCTTCAATAAAATGTCATTCGCGACTCTCTATTAATCGCATCATAAAAAGAATTTTCTTTTCTTAGCCACCCCTCAGTCGATAGCTCTTGCTAAAATCCATTTTCTCTCCGTTAATGTCCTCCACTTTCTCCACCTTCCTTCTTTTTCTCTTCTTCTCGCCTTTGCGCCTACGAAATGGATGCGTTAAGTGACGAAGGAAGCCTGCAATTAAAAAGATAAATCTATCGGCCGCTTTACCGCGCGCATTCAACCAGCCTAAATTAGCCTCGTGTAGACGTATATGTATATACTTTTTATGAAGCCTAAGCCTCGATATTTGAATATTTTTTGCCCTCCGCGTTTTAATACCATAAAGTAGACTTACATATTGTTGCCCATAGAAAGATTATATTTATCTGTCGAATTCACATAAGCAGAGAGTCTGCAAAGAAGAATGTCTAGTTATTTATGAAGACTCCTTTACTGGCCGTAATAATTTTTTACGTTTAAGTACAGCGTAAAAAGCGATAGACCGCATTAAAGCATAAAAGGCACATGGAAAAGAATCTAAAATACGCGTAATCCTGTTGGAATACATTATTACTTAGAGCCGATAAAGAAGATGCAAGAGTAGAGGGAGATGAAAGAAAAAAGAGCGAGCTAGAGTGTATCGAGTGATTATGCAAAGCTGAAAGCCCGGCGCGCGCGTCTGCGCTGCAAAGTTAAAATAAAAAAAATTTGAATCCAAAGGTCAGGCCGGAGGCTGCTGCGGGATGGGAAGGCGGAGGCAAAAATAGAGAAGAAACAAGGGAGGAGCGCAGCAAAGAGCAGAGAAGAGCAAGTGTCGCTTTGATCAAGCCCGGGCTTTGATTTGCCGCTTAAGAAGTGCAATCCCAACGGGCTTTGGGCGCAATTTTGACGAGTTACTCCTCGGCAGCTGGAGACGCGTGTCTTTGCAAGGAGAAGTAATTCGCGAGGCGCAGAAGAAGGGGAAGAAGAAGGAAGAGGAGGCGTAGCCAGGGACTGTCATAGTCCGGAATATCTTTTGCCGGGAGAGAAATACCTAATTACGGAATGAGTTCAGGCGCCTCGGCTGTTAATGTTAATGAAGCTTCCGGAATGCGCGACAATTATTCCGCTGGTCGGCCCGTGCCGACTCCTCCTGCCCCTTCCTCAACTCCATACTATGGATGCGTGGCTGTGGGTGTGTGGGTGCGGCCAAGGGCTGCAGCCGCCGAGCGAATTCCTCGCGGAACGTGAACGCACCCCGTTACGATCTCGCTTTCCTCGCCTCCCCGGCTCTCGTTCCCCTCTGCTGCTTTCTGCAGGCGAAATGTATGGCATTTGTTGCCGTGCACAAATATCCCCCGGGCCTCGGCTTTCTCCAACCTCGCCCCCTTTCTCCCTCCCTCGGCCGTTTACTCTTCCTCCCTTGCACTACTGCCACTCTCGCGCCCTCCCCTCTTTTTCATTCCCCATTTTAGCCTCCTTCCTTTCTCTTTTTCCGCGTCACTTCTGACACCCTTTATCCACGTCGTTCCCCTACTCGGCCGCTCATAACACTTCAGCTATATACACACACACACACAGCGGGGCTTTTTCTGAGCTTTAAATTTTTTCCAATTAGCATTTCCCGCATTTTGCCCGTGCTTTCCGGAAATTTTCGAAGAATTTATGCTTTAATAACCCCGCGATAATTTCGCCGGCAATATGATTTACATTTACGGATCGGCCCTCCTCCCTCTCAACGATCCTCTGCGCAGGCTGCACATTTCTTTTTATCCAACCTATCGTCGCTATTTGAATTTTTCCGTTAGCGAAACAAAAAAATCACACAGTCAACGTTTGTTAAGCTTACGTCTGACTATGACTGTCGGGGCGTTATTTTAAAAATTAAATTTTCCACGCACTGCACGCTCGCTATTTATTTGGCTGAAATAAAAATCAATAAAAGGCGCTGAATAACTCTAAAATTCTTTTTTACCCTCGAATGCCGTACAGATTGCATTTGAATGACACGTTAATGGAATATTAATGAATAAGGTAACAAAAGCAGGGGGAGAGAGAAAAAAACTCGCCGGAAAGTAGAGGAGAGTATAAAAAAAGCGGAGCGGGAGTGGGAGATAGAGGGCAAGATAGGGGACGTACCCGTCGACGTTTCGACTGCGTGTGCGCAATTTCGATCAGCCATACAGGCCGGACAGTCGCGGAGCTGAAACGACTAGAGTCTATAATCCTTGGGAACACAGTTAGCCTCAACAATAGTCAGTCGAAATCCGTTTAAAAGGTAATTCGGGGAGATCTGGCTGCCGGATCCCCCCGTTTCCGCCCTATGTTTTTTCCCTGTATACACGTACGTCTGAGCTTCAACTAAACTCACTTTACGGATGTTTCCTCATCACCTGCTTCTTTTTCCTTTTTATTTTGCCACTTCCACCTTTATCTAAAGCTTTTTCACCTCGACTCCCCTGTCCCCCGCTGCTTTGCGCTTTCACTTTGCTAAATTTTCTCAAGTTATTCGCTCTAATTACTAGTTTTGCCATCCGAAGCTGGCTTTGTGATTTTTTTTGCTCCTTTTTTTTCTTCAAATTACCTTCTAATATGAAAGGGAATTTCTTTAAAGAAACTTTGTCATCCAGGTTTTAATCTATTAACTCTCGACGTCAAAGCCCTGCGAGCAGCTCAAAAGCTTTGATCAAGTACTAAAAGTTTAAGCAAACATTATGAATGCGTGTAATTGATTAATGCTCTATTACGCACGAGATTATTCGAAATACACAATAGACTAAGATGCCCGGCTAAACTTTGATATTTTACCCTGCCGAAATTGTATTCTTAACTTAATCCTCATCCGCTAAGTAATCTCCGTAAAACTTTGCAAATCTTGTAACAACTTTCCCAGAACCTTATCCCTATTTAAAATTATATATTCTCAGAAATATAGCCGAATAATTCGCTATTTTTCTAAGGCTTATCGCGTTATATGTCCGATTGGACATATTTATAAGGTGTTTCGTCAAAATCTGCCAACCGCGCGAGCAATTGGCTCGAGACAAAGTTTCTCGCTAAACGACAAATATTGCAATGAAAACTTGGTCCTTACATAGACTGCGCGGAAAGCCATAGAGAGACAGTGAGAGGGAGAGGTGAGGACTAAGCGAACGAGTTGATTAATGAAATGAAGTGCGATGTCGGGAGTAATGTTTTGCAGGTCTATCCAAGCAAGAGCCGTAGTCAATCTGCTGTTGCCAAGGGAATTCTCGGTTGGGCGCGGGCTGTACAGGTTGCGGTTTAAGTGTAATTAGCTTTAGCAAGCTGTCAAGTCAGTGGGATGCGGTGAAGATTGCAGCAGTGGCAAGAGTAGGCTGATGCTGGCACAGCGTTGCAGCAGCACTGCTGGCAGCGGCGGCAGTTGTTGTAAGGCGCGCACTTTCGGCCGCGTAATGCTTTGCAAATCGGCAGCTGTAGAGAGTAGCGTGTCGACGCGAAGCCGAGGCTGCGGCTCGTCAAGCCGCGGGCAGGCGGGGCCGAGCGGGTAACGGCTTTGCTGCCGACGGTCCTTAAGAAAAGCCAGCAGCGCCGGAGGGAGAGACCGAGGGGGGAGCTCGCCGGAAGTGGATGAAGCTGGTTGGCTGGCGCTCGGGCTCCGGCTGCATTGTCGTCGCGGCTGCACAGTATGAGAAAAGGGGTCGAGTGTGCAGAGTCTGCTGGGAGAGAGAGAGAGAGAGAGAGAGAGAGAAAGAGAGAGAGAGAGAGAGAGAGAGAGAGAGAGCCGGCCGGAGAAAACCGGGCCCCCGGAGTCGATAAGCTCGTTTGACTAAAGCCCGGGGCTGCTGCTGCTGCGGCCATCTTGCTCCTCGCCACTCAATGGTCCCTCTTTCGCCGAGGCTTTCGGAGCTTCTGGCCAGGAGGGCCAAAACGCCGAATTACGATCAGCAGTGGCTGCGACTGCTCGGGAGAGAGGCTTGGTTTGCCTGACAAAGCCAGCGATCGCCAGCCGCCTCGGCTACTTCTGACCGCTTTGAGGATCTAGCGCGCGTATCGCGGGCCCTCATGCCTTCGAGCTTTCTATACTTCCTGCTGCGGCGCGCGCTGGACGGCTCCGATAGCGCACCAGCCCCGGCCGCGAGTCGACCTCTCAAACTTATAGAACAATGCGAGACAGAGAGAGAGAGAGAGAGAGCGTTCTAGACGAACGTGACTCTCGGCTGAGCCACCACCGCGGCGCCGGCGGCGGCTTAATCGCGGCTCTTTACGCGTACACTCGGCGGAACTGACAGCCGTTGACCTGGCGGATCCGTGACCCCCCCTCTCCTAACCCCCCACCACCGTCCCGACTTACGAATCGACAGACAATACCCGATGTCGTCTTTGTTTCCGCTCTTTTTCATGAGCCCCCTTCACTCCCTTTGCCCCCCCCCCCCGTAGCAAGCGCGGCTGAAAGCTCTCGTGCTCCAGTCGGCGAGACACGGCTCTTTGAATCGTTCCAGCCCTGCGGCAAAATGTCTCCCGGTCTTTTTTCATTAATATTTACCCAACTTTTTGTCTCCCGCCCCTTTATTCCCATATAAACTTTAACGTTTTACGGCCTACAACTACGAGGACTGCCTGTTATTTTAAGCTCTTTTTTCTGTTTTCATTTTATGCGAATTTCAACTTCTTTTTTTTCATCCTCTCCCAGCTCGTGAAAATATTTATTGTTACATTTATTGCGTGCGTGTGCAGCTAACAAAGTTTAGAAAAAAAGATTCTTTTGCTTTGAAATAGAAATGCATAAATTTTAAAGAGGGAGAGAGAGAGAGAGAGAGAGAGAGAAACAAGAACTTTCTAGTCCCCTATTGTTCGCATAAGTCTTGTTATACCGTCTCTCGCGAATTCAAATTTTTTTACAAATTTACAAGTCTTGAAGTCTTGAATAAAATGTGAATAATAGTCTTACAATTAAATGTTGTTAACGCAATTGTCATTTTATTAAAACTTTTTATTTTTTAACGAGGACAATTTCAAATATTTTTCGTAAAATCATGCGGTCGTGTAATATCACACTGTGGAATTAAAAGATACTCCCGCTTATGAAGAAAAATTGTTGGATTATTATTTCTCGCAAAGTTTTGTCTTAAAATTATTAAGACGAATGTTGGGAATTATATTTAAAAAAAGAGTAGTATAATAATGAAGTTTGTTATTTCTCTTCTCCGACCGGCTTCTTACTTACACTATTTTTTCATTACTCCTTTTTTCTCGGTGAGCAGAAAAAATAGCTTAGTGTCGGCGAAAAGATAAAATGGACCGCAGACCAGTGAACGAACATGGTCAAATAAAGGACAACCACATTAAATGAGGAATGTTAAATATTGCCGTGAGATTTGGCCATCCTGGCCCAGAGAAAAAGAGTCAATGTTTACGTTTAAAATTAAATATTTAAAAACTTTCATACTTAATATTTCCGCGAATCATCTTTTTTCCTCTTTCCATGCCTATAGATATATGTTGGTCAAGTTTTGTTGGGAATTTTTCAATTTCTGCATTCGCGGGAATAAATAATTATATTTGCTTTCTCAACTTTGATTATTTGTTTATAATTAAACGCAGAAATGGTCTAGTTGCCGGGAGTGAAACGCGCGGGGTAAAAAGTTATAACAACTATGAGTCTATATGCTGCAACCACAATGCTTCGTTCAGCAACAAAACGCGTTTGTTAGCGATGACTCGTACACCTCTTTCCAAGCCTCCTCCTATTTGCTTTCCATTTGCCTTGTTCTCGCCATATTTTGTTAGCTCCGTTTCTCAACTTGTTCTCCCCTTTTCTCTTTTTCTTTAGCCTTTTCTGCGGCAACATTTTCCTTTTCGATTGCAAATATTTGCCGGTGACTAATGAAAGTAAAAAAGTACTTTGCGTTTCATGATTATTATTATTATTATTATTATTGCATCATTTATTATTGTTAATTATTTAAACCAAATAAACGAAGGCGAATAAATATTAGCCAATTAAAATGGGAAAAGTGATTTAGGCAGTTGTAAATATGCGTAAAATTATTATTTCTCGCTGTTTATATATTACGTAGTTAACTAGAATTATGTACATATGCATAATTTACATATAGCGGCGGGCGGGCAGGGATAACGATGTGGCCGCTCCCGGTCTCGAGTGGTTAAAATAATTGGACGCTAATGAACGTTTCGGAAAATCCATGCCTCGGCTCATCCATCGATCCGACCTGATTTCTTCGTTTGACAGAAGCAAGAATGCCGAGGCGCTTGTTCAGTTGGCCTCTCCCTCTCTCTATCTCTCTTCTGATTATTTCACAGTTAAAACATATATACCTACAATTTCTTCTTTTTTTCTCGTTCGCCAACTTCTTTGCCGGAATCATTAGCTTTAACAAGGACAAATCGCAACTTGCCCGATTATTGACCCACTTTTTACCACTTCCCTTCAGTCCTCTCTTTTTTCCTGCTCTTTCGTTTTTCCTTACTCCATCGCATTCCCATTTGCACTATTCTCCACTTCTGGTCTTGGCTAATTTTTATTCATTCGACGATATATTGGACAAGCGTTAATTTTAATGAACGTTGGGCACACAGGCTAGCAACATTAATATGAAGAATTTTCTATCGAGAGAAACTGCGATATTTCTCTCATTTTTTCTCATTAGCCGACGTCTGCGAGAAAGATAACGTTTGTTGAAGGTCCAAAGTCAGGAGGCGCATTTCCCGGGAAAAGTGAGGGCAAAAGCCTTGCATCATTCCCGGCAAAGTGAGGAGGAGGGGGCGGCTGCGGCAGTCTGAGCGCGCAGAAGAGAGGGTGGTTGGAGGGGGGGGGGGAGGGAGCATACGCGCTTCGACACGCAAATTTCAAATTTCATCTCCATTTCGCGTAGCCGTACACACAGGGATCTGGTGATGTGCTTCTCTCTCCATTTGATTTTACGTGTGCAGAGGGATGACGGAGGGGGGCTTGCAGCCGAGGGCTTTGAGGCGCTCGCAACGACACCGCCATATCGAATATACGCGAAATCCCAGGGGAGAAATGTATGTGGGCCACCGATGCTCCGGGCCGCTCGAAATTGTCGTCAAAAATATTTTTCGTTTGAAAAGTCGGGGAGTCGTGGGAGGCTGGGCGCACGCGGCTTAGGCTGCCGTGGCTGTGCCCAGGAAAAATATGATTGAAGCCCGGAAAGCAAGGGACAGGGGAGGGGGGGAGAGAATCTCTCGCGTCAAAGCTGAAGGTCGTCCCGGCGGAGAAGGAGCCGGAGAATGTCGAGAGGGCGCAACTCTATCCAACCGTCGTCCCGGCTACAATTCGTTATTTTCGTCACGCCACTCTTGGCTGAGCTTGTCGGCCGATCTCCCATCCGCGTTTCTCCGCCTCTCTTTCGCCCTGCAGTTTGCTATTAAACATTTTCAAACTAGGCGCAGTACATTATTTCGATAGGCGACTCTAGACTACTACAAAATAAATGTCAGCCTCTCGGCCTTTTTGTACATTAAAAATGTTTCACGACATTGTTGTCGTGCTATACACATCGTTGTTTGTGTACACAAAAAATGTTTGCCATATCGAAAAGCGAGCGGGCTGCGAGGCTCAGGCTTGCGCCGCGTTACAGGTTAATATTTCAAGACATGGATAAACTAGGAAGCTCTCCGAACGAGCTCGTAAAATGTTCGGAGGAGCAGAGCGGCAAGTTTTCGGATGCCGGACACGTTCGCGCAGCGCAGCCAGGGAATATTATGTCTTTTTTACAAGCTGTTCATGTACTCTACTTTTCAATTATTGTTTAGCCTCGTAAACTTTCCACGAGAGACAAGGTTGACTTGTCTCGAATTAAATATAGACTCTATACATCAAAAGTGGAAAATCCGAAGCTCCTCGACGTCAGCCTGGGAAATGAGTTTGTAATTGAATTTTAATATCAATTTTTGCTCCTTTTACAAAATTTATATCCAATTCCGCTCGTGACATAAGCTCTCTCTCTCTCTCTCTCTCTCCCGACTACGTCTGCTGCCGGGAATTTTCACATCAGCTCGCTCGCGTGGAAGGAAAAAAAGATATTCTCGAATAAAAAGTAAATATCTGAAAAAGTAAGAGCGTGTTTTTCGCGTGCTCAGGAGAGGAAGATTGATCCGCGCAAAAGCACAGTGGCGGAGAGGCAAACAGCAGCTGGCGCACGGAAAAGAGTAGGAATTCGAGAGAGCGGAGACGCGGCTTTTGCATCAGCCAGTCGGTAAATTATGAAGAAGGTGCCAGAGCCCGGCCCTCGTTATCCCACGCCTTGACGAGATACATATCCAGTCCGGCGTTCGTCTTTAACAACATCTGCGTCTCACTGCGCCGCCGAATAGCCGGGTGAAAAATAAAGCCGCGAGAAGACAGGAGGGAAAGGCGCAGGCGGGAGGGAAGGAGCAAGCCTGCAATCATCTTGCGCTTTGACGTGACGTCGCTTGATCCTCTCCCCCGCCCTGGCCTCTTTCCGCCTGCTCCTTTTCTCCGCTTATTAGTCTCTGGGGCTTTGCGAAATTTCCGCAGCTGCCGCTCGCTCGGCGCCTTAGACAAAGGGAAGTGGGCATGCCGCAAGCTCGGCGAGCCGAGAAACCGACTGATGTATGAGAAAAAGTGTCGCGGCGCGCGCAGTCGCGGTTACGACGGAGCCGGTACGGCTTCAACGTCGCCCTCCTCGTCGACGTCGTCGTCGTCGTCACATTAAATTCTCCTGGCACTCGGCCGGAATCTTAATTTTAACGTAATTGCTCATAATTGCAACGGAAAAATGAGCTTTGAATTTCATTGTCGCACCGGCCGCACGCGAAAAAAGTTTGCTTGAACCTCCCCCGCCTTCTTCTTCTTCTTTACCTCAATCGCGGCTGGCCTCGTTTTAACCATTTTATTTTTGAGGAGAGCTCGCAATTATTTTCGATGAATAATAATGACTGTAATAAAGCGCTTATCAAACGAGAATTATTTGTAGCCCTCGTCGTAAATACCTTTCCACCCCCGCTGTAATCATTAAATTTATCCGTTTTTAAATGTCTTGTAATTCAATTACCCTCCGTTTAATTGCCTTTCCCCCGACTGCTGCTACTGCTGCTCGATTATGGATATCGCGTTTATAAATACCTTTAATGTTTGACTCGACATTGACTTTTATCACTTGTTCTTCAAAACGCCACGTAAATCATTTTTAATAAATTTGTGGTTTCAACAATAAAGATAACAATATTAAATTAAACAAACATTTCTCATCAACTAAAAATTCTTTCAAATAATATTTATTAAAAACATTCTAAAAAATTTCAGGAGAATCTTTATAATCTTCTAAACCTATTTCGCGTCTACGTTTTCTGATGCAGTTGCGAGAAAAACGATACACTCCCGGCTCAGCCTATCACTCAGCGAACGCGCGCTCACTAGCTCATAAAAAACGTGGATACATAAAAAGAATGAAAAAAAAAGGAGAAGAAATAATTCAAAAGCACGGGAGATGCAGTTGATCCGAGAAGTGACAAGTGCAAAGACGTAGCTTAGGCCTCGCGAGCAGTTTTCGCCCCGGAGGCTCTCCTATCTCCGGGGGCGTTTCTCGCTCGAGAGGGAAAATTTATTTACGCGCGTCTGTTGTTTTTCCAGCGCAAGTATATAGTCTCGTCGAGCTTTTGTCACTCGGAGCTAGCGAGAGGAGCAGGCTCTCGAGAGCCTCGTCGTCGTTGGCGCGCCGACGTGAAAATAGAGTCCGGGTGCGGGGGGCTGGAGGAGCAGGTTTGTGGGCCGCTGGTAAAACCGCCGAAGGAAGTTCGGCTGTCGCGAGAAAGTGGAAAACCGTGTCTTTCAGGGGCGCGTCTAGCCAGGGCGCGCGATCCCTCGAAGCAAGACGTGGCTCGATGGGAGAAGCTTGCGGGAATAGGATGGGGGGGGGGGTAGAGAGGAGAGAGAGCTAGGAGCGCCGATCATATTTCAGCAAACGGCCCCCGACGACCCTTCGTCTTCGTTCGTCCGCTTGTCTAGGCTCGCACGTCGCAGAAATGCATGGTGATGTGCCAACAGCCGACAGCAGGCCGTCCCACCCCATCAGCCTGCTCTCCCCCGCGGCTTCCTCCCTCTTCGACTCGCTCGACGTCTCCTACCCCCTTCTCTCCGCGTTACGCCCCCCGCATAAAGTACGACTCGCGTCGGAGGAAAATAACGAGGTGCAGCAGCAGAGCCTCCGCTGGAATAGCAGTAGCAACGCCAGCAGTCGTACGCGCGTACCGAGTAGTCTCGCCGGGAAATTGCACTGGCCGCCTCCTCTCCCGGCTTCTTCTTCTTCTTCGTTGAGAAAGCAGCGCGCAGCTATTCCGTTTGACGGCCCCCTATCCCCCTTTCCTGCCGTGGCGTCGTTCGAACCGAGCGACAACGACAGCCGTAGAAGAGAAGCTCGCGATGCGAGATGGCCACCCTGGACTCCCTTACGTCCCCCGTAAAAAGAGACAACTTTAACTCGAACTCGCGACTCCGAGGTTGCGAGCGGCAATGAGGATACCTCGGGGCCGAGCTACTGCTCCTCCTATAAGGCGCTTCATTTTTAAGGCTTGCCGGAATTAAAAGAAAAAACTTTAACTGCCTATTTGCCTTTTTAGTGGTTTCGACCGTTGTAATTTAAATATCGCCTTTCATTGCATCGGAACTCGATGAAGCAAAAATTTATTCCGCGTCTACTCGCGTACGTCAGTTGTACGTTAAGCGGGTATATCAACATTCATTTTATTTTACTTTTCAAAGGCTTCGTTAAAAACTCGTAGTGATAATAATGATTGCCAGTATTTTTTTTTCTTCTTCCCGAAGTTAAAAACAACAACCGAGCAACTTTTACATAAACAAGAAGGATAAAAAAGATGAAAAATCTCGGGAAAATTAATTTTAGCCGCGGAGGAGAAATCTTAATTGTTATGTGAGCGGACAAAGGAACTCGATAATTAAAAGTAAATTTAGCCGCGAGGAAAAAGTTTAGCCGGGCAGAATGGAAAATTGCGCGGTGGGGGGAAGTTTATCCGGCGAGAGGTCCAAGAGACAAATTATGCAAGATTTCCGTAAACAGAAACGATAGCGGCGCTGCTGGCGGAGGCTACTGCCGCTCGAGAGCTATATCGCCAGGGGTAGAGTAAAATAGCCGCGCAAAGCACCAACAAGCGTCATCAGCTTTTTACATTCACCAAGGCTATTTAATTCCGCAATACAGCAAAGGCTAATCCGAAAAAAGAAGATCAGTAGCAGTAGAAGCAGAGAGGGGGAAGGGGGGAAGGTAGAACGGAATCTCGGACGATAACAGCTTGTCGGCGGGGGCGACTTCAAAGCAGTCCCAGCGGAGAAGATCTCACTTTCTCTCTGCTCTGTCGGCGCAAGCTCGGAGATAAAGTGCGCTCGGTTAACGAAGAACGCGCGTTGCCGTGTATTACAGAAGCAAAAGCCGCGAATAATGGGAGCTGAGCCAGAGGCCTGCCGCTGCTGCCTCTGTGTTATTGCTCGAAGCTAAGGGGCCCGAGAGCGAGATAAAGCCGCGGGAAAAGGCGGATGGGATGCGCAAAAAGAAGCTAAGTAGAAAAGTTAACGCGGAAAGAGAGCCTCGGCGTTTCAGCCTTCCTGTGTCTGTGTCTGTGTATTTACTACGGGGGGCTCTGGTTGGCTTGCGCTTATGAGAGACGACGGATAACAGCTGGGCCGCGATTGCAGTAGCCCCGTATAGGCTTGCGAGTTGCCGGCAAAATTATGATCGGGATAAGGCCGAGCGAGGGACTATGTGCCAGGGATTGGTAGGGGGGCTCTGTTCCTTTTTCGAGGCTCGAACGTGTGTCGGGCTGCAGCTGCTCTTGAAGTTCCGAGGCTCGCTGCATATCCGGGCGTTCCGAATTCTCCGACATAGCAAGAGAGAGAGAGAGAGAGAGAGAGAGAGAGAGAGAGAGAGAGAGAGAGAGAGAGAGAGAGAGAGAGAGAGAGGCGCGCGTTTTAGAGCCCGGCATTTTTCATCGGAATTCCCCAACAGCTTTGCCGGAACAGCCGCGCCAGCAGCAGCAGCAGCAGCAGCAGTAGCAAGGAGCGCATATTTTTACCGGTGCAGACGCCGCGCCTCCGTTGGCCGCGGCCCTGCTCCCTCGGCATTCAACGCTTGTTCGTAATCTGTCGTCTCTGAACTCTTTCTCTCTGACATTGATCTTCGATTACGCGCACACGGGGTTAGCTGCGCTTCCGCTACTACTCCTTCTTTTCTATGCTCCAGTGCGGAGTTTACTTTTTTCCGCAAGGCTTGCTTTAAATAATAAAGAATTGATTCTTTTCCCTTTGTTATCGCATGCACAAAGTTACTTTACTTGCATCGTTAAAATAAAACTACGCTAACCTGCGTATCGCGTAATTAAATATTTTCCCTTGTTTCGTTTTTACAGATAGGAACGAATTAAAATTTTTGATAAGCCTTTCTTGCCAATATTATTTGTTGTAGAAATTGAAGTTTTATCAATACAAACTACTTGCTGTGTTTTTCCTCGTTTTCCCTTTTCTCTCTCGCGCGCGCTATAAACTCCGAAATTACTTTTCTGATATTACCAAGCGAGAGAGCGCTTGTTTCAATTTAAAAGCAATCAATAGTACTTATGCATTTGACAGATAGCAATATGATTGAATTCGACAAGATAATTTTTCGTAACGCCCCTTTATTTACTAATTTTGTTAAAAAATCATTTTCCATCCACCACTATTTTCCGCGACGTTCCGAAGCTCGTTATCCCTCGTCATTATCAAACTCATCATCGAAAAAAAGAGTAATATTTTTCAAGTAATTCACCGTTAATTACTGTTTATGGAGCGTAGGCTAAATATTAATTTATATTTAAATTTATTTTCTTCATTATCATAATAAACCAGTCAATATATATCGCTAATTCCCAGCCGATTTCCTCTGCGGCCCCGGGGAGGCGATGACGAATTAAAAATTCCGCATGTCTAATTAAAGGGGCGAAACTTTGACGAGACAATCTGCATGGCATAAAAATTATCGCGCAATCATACCGCCTCGTGTACAATTTAACCATTCACTCGACAATGAATAAATTTATTTAAACGAATGACGCAGGAGCAGCAGATGATGCGTAGATATTAGCGCTATTATTCACATGCTTCCCTCTTAAATTTCGTTCATTATAACCTCGCCCGTATTCGGCCAAGTCTCCGTCGCAGTTCTACGGCATAGATAGCCAAGACATTAGGGGCAGATGTTGGAGCTAAACCGGCGTCGGATATTATGCCTTCACGTTTTCGCTCCTCCAGCGTCGTGTGCTTTTCCTGGCCCCCGGAATGCTAACGCCTACTGCCAGGATAATTGCCGTTATTATTCAAGAATGACTGCTGCAATAGCTTCCTTCTATTTTTCTAATATCGCCGAGCAGGGGAAGAAGAGGACAGTGTATGTGCGTGCGTCTGGGGGAGTGGGATGTAAACATATAGTTCTTTTGCTTGAAACTGGCCCGCCTGCCGTTCCTTCCTATTGCTATTCGTTTTTCTCGGCGACGGCTGCTGCGCTGCTACGGATTTATTCCGCTGGCGGATCATTTTTCTCCATGATATTCGCTGGATGAGAAAGTGTCTTAACTTTTCCGAATTGGAGATATAGCCCATATACAAGCCAACATTTGTTTCCTAAGCAGATTTACGTTTCACAACTGCAGCCATCGGATAGCCGAAAACACAATGATGATTCGAGCTTTTTTTTGCTTATTTCGACAGGAGCTGCTCCCTCTCACTCGAAAAATCCCCTATACGCTTCCGTGTCGCGTGGTGTAACGTTGGTTATGTAACTAATGAAAGAAAAGTAAAATAAATCGACGTAAATTGACGTAAGCTTCGGAGTAATGAATTATCTCTCATACTTGACATTTGCTCCTTTTCTTTTTTTTCTCTCTTTCTCTTTGCCTATCTGCAATTTAATAAGAAAAATCTTCATTCTGATCATTAGACGGTTATAAATTATTCGTTATCCCGGGGCGTAAGCCCGATGTAATATCGTTAAGTTTTTTTTTTAAAAACGGACCAATACATTAGCGTGCAAATTACAGTCGGGGTATTAACGCACGAAGATTTAATTTATCCCGGGGAAGGAAGAATCGAGAGGATAGGAAAATTATTCGTAACGAGATGGGCTGGCGAAGTGCACTTTTCCAATAAGGCCGGATAACAAGCAGCAGTAGCAGCGTATCTTCGGTTTCACCAATCGATGCGCGCGCTCCTCTGCTACTGTGCATTATTGCAGTTTCGCAGTGCGACGAGTAGGCGGGGGGGGGGGGGGGGGGGGGGGCCCCGGCGGGCGGGGGCCCCCCCGGAGGGGAGCGAAGCGAGCGTGCTCCCCCCGCCCACTGCCTTTATCTCGAGCAATTGAAAGCGCGAATAATAGAACTGCGACTGCTTTTTTGTCGGATCCCTCTCGGGAATCGATTATTAGACACGCCGGCTGCTCTCCTTCCACGCCCATGACGTCGTCAGCCAGGCTCTTGCGATCCTGCGAGACTCGAGCTGGACCATAAATTTCTCGGTTGCACGAGCCGCCGGACCTCCGCTCTCCCCAGCTCCCACACGTGGGGAATTTAGCTCTTATTATATTTCCTTCCCTTCGTTTTCTTTCTCCCACATACCGATCAACTTCCGGCATTTTCCGTGATCAAACAGGCTCAGTTCGGCAGTCACGCGGCTCTCGTTTCATATTTCCCCAAGCGTAGTTGCATGAATACATCAGAGGCCGATCGATAACACGTATCCCGGCGTAACGTGTTTTTCATTAAGTAATTAGCCGTGTCGCTCTCCCCCGGCATACTTGCGAATTCGTTTGAATATATTAAAATTAATGTAAACTAATTGACATATCCGCGTGCGCTGACCGTTTGAAATTCAATTTTAAGCCAAAAGTCGAGTTTTCTCTCTTCGATATTATTTATCCGATCTGCAGACGCGCGCGCGAGAGAGAGATTTTCAGTCGAATCGCTGAAATTTACAAAAATCCTCCTTTGCCCCGTGTAATTATGCCGCTTAGTTTAATCAAACGAAATAATTAATTTGAGCTTCGGCTTTTATTGCGAGCTCCCAGAGCGTACATACACATGTATCGCAGGAGAACGAAATGATGACTAATCCAGCGACAATATACGCTCGTTAATAAGTTGAATCAATGAGAACACGTACATGAGCACAGAGAGACAGAGATAGCTAGAGATAGAGATAGGGGGGTGGAGGCCGTATATCGGATCTAGACAAGCCGAGGCATGAGGAAGCGCGTATTCCGAGCGTCAGAGTCACGTAGCGCGAAGCTTTGAGGGTCGGGGGGTCGGGGGGTGGGAGTCCTTTGTGGCTGGCGCAACGTGATCCGCAGCATCTTGCCCGGTCGCGCGAGCCGTGCACAGCTCGGGCTCTCTCCCTCTCTGGGCAAGCCTGGAAATTAGGACGCGCGAGAGCGAGGCCGCGTCTCCGGCGGCGTTGGCGTTCGCTCTCCGGTCGTGTGCGTGCGGCAGCAGCGCCGGCCTCGAGACGCCGGAGCACGCGTCGGCCCAATTAGCCGAACATTGTCCCGTAGAGCCGCGCGACTGAAACAGGATCGCCCGGCCATCCTCGTCCGTCTGCGCTTCCTGCCCGCGCTCTACCGTCCAGTTAGCCATCCCGCCCCTAGTCCTCGCGCAATTTCCTACTCGGCCATTTTTATCCGGAGCTCTCGGACGGACGGCTCCCGAGAGCCGCTCTCTGCTCCAACTCGACCTCGTCCTCCCGTGCAACGCGCCAGGCGCCCTCGCACACGACTCCTCCTCCCTGCTCGCATCGAATGAATATTCATGCCGGATTTGCATCAATTTTTGGCTTTGCCGACGACGTCGTCGATTCCACAGAGCAGCAGCCCCCCACGTTCCATCCTACTCCTCCTCCTCCTCTTCTCGCACAACGCTTGTTTGGCGGGGCTGCTCGGCGTGTTTGCGGCTGGCGCCGCTTCGACGCCCGCGGACGTCATTTGCCGCGGGATTACAAGCGTTTAACATAAATCTGACAGGCCGGCAAACAAATTCGCGAGCTAACGCTTCGGGAACGACCGATTGATTAAACGAGCGCGTCGCCCTTCCTCCCCCCGGCATTCCTCCTCCTCATCTCACCCTGAATCCCCATCCCCCGCAACACTACCCCCCCCCCCTTGCCGCGGCAACGTTTCTCTGTAATCTCGTTTTCCCGCTCGTTGAGTATCATAGCCGCGGCGGTAGTGAGAGAGAAAGAGCGAGCTTGCCCGGTGAATATGCGCGCTGGAAGGAAAAAAAAAGAGTCGAGCGGGTCGTTACCAAAACTGCGCGGCGACGCTCGCCACAGACTTTTACGCGAGCAGTTATAAAAGGTCGTTTAACGAATCTAGCTACGGCAGAGAACTAGAGGGGCTAGCTCCTACAGCCACGAAATTTCGAATCGACGACAAAGTTACAGAAGTAGTGCTGCTGTTACTGCATGCCTGCGCACGACGACGAGAGAGAGTCGAAAATTTTGATGAGGCCATAATTGGAGAGCAAATTGAGTTTTTGTTGTCTTTCCCAGCCGGCGGGAGGAGGGGGGGGGGGCGGGGGACAGGCTAATGCGGGAGCAAAATTAAATTCACGCGGGATAGTCGCGAGATGAGCGCGCGCGCGCCCATTCATTAAAATCCTTTGAGTGTCTGGGGCGCAGGTGGCATGCCCATGCCCGGGTTCGCGCGCAGCGGAGGGGGCGTCACGATCTTTGTCCGGGCCGTGGAATGAAAACGCCAGCAGGGTGTGGGAGTAGAGGGGGGGGGGGGAAGGTAAAAGCTCCTGGCTCCGTAGACCGGCGCTGGCATTAGACGGCGCGATGCTCCGGAGGCTGCCGCGGCACTTGCCCCTGAACACGTCCTTCTGGAAGCTGCTGCTGCTCGTATAGGCGCGTGCTTCCCCTCCTGCCCCTCGCGCCACTCTCGCGCTGATTTATAACCCGGGCTCGCTGGAATTCCGGAATTTCCCGTAGCTTCAAGCGCCCCGTGATCCTATCGAGAGCCGCCTTTTTGCCTTACGCGAAAATCCCGCTGAGCTCGTCTACTGCGAATTTCGCAACTGTACGTAACTGGGAGTTGGAGTGTACTGTTGAGGAAGAGCGCCAGAGGGAGAGAATGGGATTTGAGGGAATGTTAATAATGGACTGCTGTACCATTGGAAATTACATATTGTGGCTTTTAGTTGGTAAGTAACGGGTGGGGCAGAGTAAGTCTGCAAAAAGTTTGTTTAAACAGAGCCTCTGCCGCAGAAGTTGGCATTCTTTTTTGCGACGCGGCAATATTGTGAAAGAATACAATAGCGATTTGCGCTTACTTTGGAGCAAAGAAAAACATTATGGAGCGGCGCAGACATTATCCAGAGTTATGTTATGTGTACGCGTGCTTCGTCACTCTACTACAGTCATTTCAACCTGATTATTTTCGTTTATTTCGACGTACGTGCTGCTGTTGTTGTTGTTGTTGTTGTCGAGTATAAAAAAATCTTACTTTATCCAACAATGGACGTGTTTTGAATGTTGTTTTGAGAAAAAAAAAGAGCTACACGTCGGAGGGAAAAAAATAAAGTGGGGAGGGAAAAAATGCGTTGCTAAATAATTAATCTACGTACATGCGCAGAGGGGATTGTAATACGTGTATAGTCATCGTCGGTAATGTATATCGAGGAAACGATCATTTATCACTCTAGACTTTCAGACAAACAACATTTGCACTTTTTTGCCCGGGCTCTCGGGAAAAATCTATTTGTTTTTTCATTATCAAAAGCAGAGAGAAAGAGAGAGAGTACATTTTTACGGGAAGCCGTTGAAAAAATTCGGTAGAGAAGCGTGAATAATGCAAAAGTAATTAGGAGCATATCAGGCTCGGTGGAAAATAAACGCGGGGCGAAAGAAAATAATTATTTTGACAATTATCTATACCAATCATTACTTATATCACTTTTTTTTATTTATTTTTTTTTATCAATATTTGATAAAGGAAAAAATATGGATTCCAGGCCGGGCTTCAACCGACAGCTGTCCGATAACCGAAGTTGAATCCATTTGGCAATGTTACTCTCTTTTACACTGATAATACTGAGACAATAAATATAAAAGTAATATATTAGTTCAAAATCTTTGCTTCAAAAGCTTCAAAATATTTGAACGTCAATAAAATTCAGACACTTACTAAACAGACTTTTTTGAAAAAGTTACTGAACCATGAATCCCCTGGATGCTCTTTATTGCAATAAATAATTTTTATCTGCTTCAGTACACATCTAATTTAAAGAAGATATTTTAGTATTGTTAAAAAGTATGCACCATTGGATTGAGCATTAGATTAATATATTACGCAGTGCAAAATTACTTACTATTTTATCTGCTGAACAAACTACGACTACAAGAGCGACTAAAAGCAAAATGTGGAAGAACTTCGACATCTACAAAATTACTTGTTGTATTGGAAAATTATGATAAAAGTCCGTTTTTACAATATTCCAATCTCAATTTTTATTCGAGTTTTTAATTTTAAAATTAGTATAATTAAAATCTTACCTTTGAAACCGTAAGATAAACGTGTATATTTTTTTTTAGGAAGCGTTTTCAAAATCTGTCGGTTTTTCATACGAATACCCCCCTCGCCCACCATAAAGAACTTCGTTTTAAAAACAATGATACTTTGGGAAAATGTTCGAGAAGAATGAGAGAGAAAAGAAAGCGTATTTTCCAGTGTTAGAGTAAATAAAGGTTAAGAGGATAAACAGTAATTTAAAAGAGTAGAATCTGTCGGACGTTGGGCTGTGTAAACTTTTTCTCTCTTGGTGCGCGGCTGTATATAGCAGTCCGCCGGCACGCCGGTCGCTCTTTTTGCTTGGCCGCGCTTCTAAATGCTTCTCTCCCCGTGGCCGTGCGCGCGATGATCAAACTTTATTACGACGGAGCGCATCAAGTCGCTTAAATGAAGTTATCTAGCGGGCTGGACTGCTGCTTGCTCTCTCTCTCTCGCATCACCGTATACGCCGTTTACGCGAGAGACCAGCCGGTATTCCCGCTGGTCGCTGCGAGAGCCCTCTCTCTCTCTCTCTCTCTCTCTCTCTCTCTCTCTCTCTCTCTCTCTCTCTCTCTCTCTTTGAGTTATTTGGTTTATACATTGGCAGCGGGGAAATTCTCGAGTTCCATCGGGGAGGTCCGTTAATGTCAAAGCATATCGATTCCTGGCCACTCGATGCCTCTCCCGAGGTAAAATGACTTGGTATTCAAAGGGAAAGCAGCGGCCCTACACTCGGTGCACCTGGTGGCCCATCTGATTCCACCGAGAGCAGCCGATAACTCTCTTTCCTCTCTTCGTCTTATCTGTGCAGACTACTTTCAACATACGCCTTATTCTTTCTCTCCTTCTTTTCTCGCAATCTCCCGCGTTAACAAACTTTTTAGATTATCTAAGCTATCAGTTAGAACCTAAATTTAGCAACAAAAAAAAAAAAAAGAAGTGTCGGTGGGATTACGGAATACCGGCCATTAAAGCTGACCGATACTGCAACACGGTGTTGCGATCTCTTTTTTTTCTCCTCCGCTTGTTAAATTGTTTTGGCTTACGTCCAATGGGTATCGTCACTTGTTATCTGGTTAGAACAAAATACAGAGTCATTTGGTAGCCTTAATGGCCTTCTATTTATATGGCCCGGTTCTATAATTATAAAAAGCGCGATAAGGCCGGCGTAAATTTCCAACGAGCGTCAATAAATTATTCATTCGAAAAAACTGCTCGCTGCTTAATAGCGCCAAAATTCGCGCGAGAGTCCAGCGTAAATTATCGATTTTCGCGGGCTTGCAGAGATCGAGGGCATTATTTTTCGTTGAGCCGCGCTCACGGTATAGCGTTAAAATTGACTGAGTTATTGCAAATAAGTTTATCAGGGGGCGAGATGCAATTAAGAAACCGAGAGAGAGAGAGAGAGAGAGAGAGAGAGAGAGAACTAAAATTTCTCTCCAGCCCTTCTGAGAGTACGCAGCAGCGGCTGCCGCAGCGAGAACATGCGCTGCAAATTGCTTTGTATTAATCGTGAATTCTCGAGAAATTGTAATTGCAGAGCAGTCCTACAGCTGAAATAGTCTTCCCAAACTGATTGATTTAACGTCACCGGACGAATACTCTCCTACAAATGTTCCTCTAATTTAAACCCACCGCTTGCAAATAACTTCTACGTTTATTCAACGAATTAATCTTTTGATCGCGCCCGATGATTCTTGGCCGACTTTTGAATTTGTACGACATTAGTCGTGACTTTCTGTAACGCAGTAAAAAAATGCCTCGCGCATTTTTCTAAAAGGACAGATTTAATAGTACGAAATAACAGCTCGCGCAAGAGATTCGAGCGGAGAATGGAGAATGGACAATGAAATATGATTGTTGTGAAAAAATTAGCTCGAGTCAAAGAGAGCCTGGGCAAAAGAGAAAATTGCTCGTCTAAATTGCAGCGCTGAAAGGAGAAAAGATCGGGACTTTGATAGCTGCAAAATAAAATCGGCCTGCTCACCCTTTGTCGTGCACTTCTTATATAAGTATCAAAAAAGGAAGGAGGAAAATAGAATAAGAAAAAGAGCGTAGGTACAGGGAGGGGGGGGGGTAAAAAAGGTATGGAGCTGGGAATGAAAAGAGAGGGACGAGAGGGGATTCTTGACTGAGGCAGGAGGGAAACAATGCAACGGTCGCGGCGTTGGCGGCGCTCTTTATTGCATTCTTCAATTAAGCGAGGCTCTTTGCGAGTGAGCAGAAACGAGGGCTTTCCAGACCGCGCTATGCTACCCCGCTACAATACCGCCGAGCCGTTTGTGTAATTAATGGCTACGTTTGCACACGGAGCCCCACCTGCACTATACCTCGCCAACCCCACCATCCTCGCACTCTCTCTCTCTCTCTCCTGCATTCCCTTGTAATCTCATTTTTATCATTATTATTACCAGTCGCTTCCCTTTGCATAATCATCCGGCCTAAGCGCTCGATACAATTACAATGATTTCTCTCGTTTAATCCCCCCCCCTCTCACCCGACCACTCGATAGGTCAGTTAATTTGCTACTGATTTTGAATCGACTATGTGGTCTTTTAGATACGCCTTTATTATCATTCAATCCGATGGAACAAATTTTGAAACATAGGAGCATTTGAATAATTCATTATCTACTACGAAGCGTCGATGGAAGCTTAGTTTTACAGGCGGAAAATAAACGCTCGATTTTCGGGGAGTCCGGTTAAAAAATTTGCATGTAAGAGGCATAGGGGGGGGGGGGGCGAGGAGGAAAAAAAATGAACGATAGTCACTTGACGGAGCAATTTAATTTGTTGATGAATCGCTAACAAGGGTCTTGCAGCAATTTGTCGGCTGATTAGGTACGTAGGGAGATTGCCAGTACTTAACGTCCGCACGCTACAGCGGTGCTAAAGATTTATTCGCTCGGCTGAATGTGCTAGAAAATGAGAAAGTAAGGAGAGCAGGGGAGGGGGGGGCAGGGATCGTTTTATTTTTACAACTATAGGAAAAGCTGCTCTCGCCGGCGGAAATTCATAGGCTATCGATGTAATTAATCCTACTCAAAGCTCCAACTCCCTAGCCCACTCGAACTCGCGATATTAAACGAGAATAAAACTGTACCTATTGAAATTGTGTTGATTTTGCCCGTTGATCAACGTCAGATTAAATAGCTGTACTAGTTAATTTATTTATAAATTCCAAAGCTCTAACACAAATGGATGAAAGAACTAATAACGCGAGGATAACGGAAAACGCAAAGATGAAAATGAATTTTTACAGCTACATGTATGTATATCTGAAAATAGAAATAAACTTTTGCTGTCTAAACATTTGCATTCGAACGGTAAAAATGAAACTAAAATAAGAGTTAAAAGAAAATACAGCTATTTCTATGAACTCGACGTTTTCGCCGAGTCATTTTTATCCGTACATCTGTAAGCCGGAGAAAAAGGGGTTGGAAAAGTGCGAAAATGCCAAAATAACAAAAACAGCGTATTTATCGAAGAATAAATATGAATCCTGTTTGCTTTTCGAGGTGAACGAGAGAGATTATTCTAAACTGTTATACGTGAAAACATACATACATATCTCTATGGTTATCTGCATTCAAAGTTTACTTTTTGCATTAGAGAGGTAAGGCTAGTCTCGGATAATTGAAGCAAAACTTATTGCTAGTCAATTGCAATGTTCTTGAAATTCATCATCGTCGAGAAATACATATCCCTAGAGCATTCGGCTGTGCGAGAGCGCAGTCGAGAGAGAGGAAACATTGGCCCTCCTCGGAATATTCCCTGCTATTATTCTAGTCTCGTATTCTTAACCGGAAAATATTATTTTAGGCAGCTATGCGATACCCAATGTTTGCAAGGCAGAGAGAAGCGCAGGCAGGTGCTGTCACTCGAAGCCGAAATATTTGAATGACTCTCGCTTGAAATAACGAACGCGTTTGAAAACATTTTGCCCATATAGGTTGAATTTGATTCGCCGCTTCTCGCGATTCCTTCCGCGCTTTATTTTGATTGCTCGGCCAATTTGTGTAAAAGGTGATATTCTCAATAAAACGTTATTGGCTCGGCAAGTCGATCGGCCGCAAAGGTCTTCTATCGCGGTGGAGCGCTCCGGGCTAATTACGTAGCGGGCAGCCGGCAGACACGTGCAGAGCTATTAGAGCGGCGCGGCAGAGCGGCATGCATGATGTAGCGGCGGTCGCTGTATCGAAATGTCCTAAGATATGAGCTTTACACGCGAGACAAATTGGGTTAATTGCTAAGATCCGTTCGCGTGCGCGGCATGGATTTGTAGGATCGTAGGGCGGCCGCTTAGCCCCGGCCACCGACCACGTACTTTGCTCGTCGCCGCCTCTGCAGTTCCGCGTTACAATTAGAATCCCAGCCGCAATCCCGGGCGTCGTTCCTATACTTCGATCGATTTGCCTTTATTAATTGCCTTTTAATTGCTCGATAACTCGATTATTCCACGGCCCCGGCTTATTACTATCATCCAAATTGCAGCCTGCCGCCAGCCGGCTGACGCAGCCGCAGCAGCTCCTTTCATACTCTTTGGATTTCTCGAGGAGAAAAAGCCTTTAATTCCAGCGTGTTCGAGAGCTCTTTGCCCACTGCGGCCCCTCCCTACTCTTTCTTTCTTTTCCCTTTGCCGAAACGATAAAATTAAGCGCATAACAAGAAAGTAGTTCGAGTACCGGGGAATAAATGTTATCTCGGGTTAGTAAAATAAATAATTTGTGTGCGCGAGGAACAAAAAAAGAAAGAAAGAAAGAGGAGAGCTCCCACGCCGTGTCGCCGGGGAATCCGGTCTGATAAACAAGTTATCGTACGAATTGGAAGCGTACAAGCAGAGCCTGTCCAATTAGTCCGAGTTTTCCGTGAGCTCGCTTTCCCTTACGCTATACTGCTCTGCTGTTACTACTGCTGCTACTAGTGGCCGCCCGCGCGCGTTCTCCAAGTTTTATTTATCTTCGGGGGGACAGTTGCTCTTCGGTCGATCGATAGCACCAGCCTAACAAGCGAGATGGAGCGGAGAAGGGAGGGGGTGTCGCACACAAGGAGCGTCGACGGAGCAGCCGGCTGCTCTAGGGCACCAAGGGCCAAAGTATCGGGAGAAAGAGAGAGAGAGAGAGAGAGAGAGAGAGAGAGAGAGCGAGCGTCGCTTGTCACGGCCGGACTTTCAATCTCGAGCAATCCAAGTGAGTTGGAGAAGCGGCCGGGGGGTGGGCGAGCTAGCCCCAAGTTGCCAGAGCTAACCGAGGATCTGAGAGGCACTCCTCTCGGGGGCTCGGACTCCCTCCCACTCGCTCTCGCTCTCTCTCGTTCACCAAGAGAAATCAGCCAGTTCGTTGATCCGTGAGAGGACACTTGGACGCCGAGCTCTCTTCCAGCAGGCTCCCCTGGCTTCGCCTCTAATCATCCTAAATGGCGGTCACTTGGACATTTCCGACCTAAGATGTTGACTTTGGATCTGCTCGCTTCTTGCTCCCTCCCTCCTTCCCCATCCCGTCTACTTAAACTTTTTCTCTTCTCCGTCCCCCTAAAGCTCCGCCGCTACGTTTACTCTTCGTTCCTCACTTGAATCGACAAGTTTGCATGTGGAACGCCTGTATCAATAGCTCTCTCTCTCCTCTTCCCTCGGCACGATCTCCCCCGCCAGTGTATTGTAAAATATTCCCTCGATTTTCCTGCCCGATATTCTTATCTCTTCTGCGGCTCTGCGTGTTCGATCCAGCGAAAGGGTTACAGCGCGCTATTTGCACTTACGCCTCTGCTCGGCTATTTATCTTTTCGGAAAGAATGTAGATTTTGCAGTAAGAACAAATACTTGGACGAACAAGTTGTTTGTTGTTAAACTTCCCTCGCAATTTTTCCGTGCGCTTAAAATTATTTAAAGTATTACAGGCAACTTTTGTTCGGGAAGGATGACTTGTCGATACTTGCCTGGCCTACGTGGCTAGGGCTGCTGCTGCTGCTGAGCTACGGGGGAGAAAAAAAAGGAAGGAGAAAATAAAGCTCCCGAGAAACTGATTTAAAGTTTCTCGCAGGCGTTAGCCAAGTTCCCGGGAGAGAGAGAGAGAGAGAGAGTTTTGCGTTGTTCTCGCGACGTTGCAGTTGTCGTCGCCGTTACATCGAGAGAGTGAAAGCTCGAGCGAAAATGAGCAAAAAAGAAAGAAAAAGGGCCATGGCAAAATAATTGAATGTCGTGAGCAGCTCTGCAAAAGCTCGCCGGCCTCGGCTCGGCGCGCATTCAGGCCTGCCGAATAATTACAAAATCTGACCTATTGAATTTTCGAAATGGAACAAAAAATAAAAAAAAGGGAAAACGCAATTTTTAATTTAAACTCCGGACTAGTGGCTCCATTCTCGGGGTGAAACTCCATCGAATGACAAAGAGACGGGATCTGCCGCTGCTCTTTGTAGCAGTTTCGGCGAGTTGCACTTTTGCCATTTTCTAACCAACCTCTCTCGCTTCGTTCGCTCCTCTCTCTCTCTCTCTCTCTTTCTCTCTCTTTCTCGGGAAGTTTCGCTTCTTCTCTTTTACAACGGGCGTCTAGTCTCGAGATTCGCCAGTTCGAGTGCTCGGAAAGTAAGAGGTCCTTTCCTTTTAAGACATCAGCCGCTTAAACCTGTTCTTTTCGCGCTCGAAACTTCAGCGGAGTCGAACGTCTTTAAGGAATCCCCTTTTTGAGAAACTCCGCAGCGCGTACTCCAGGCTCGAACTTGCACCTCAGTTAATAATAAATAATAAACTTGTTGGATTTTTTTTATTCGCTTTTCTTTTGTTATTTGGCAGAGTCAAAAATCTGCAAAGAGAAATATGTGTGTTGCGAGAGTGGCGGGCTATATATCGAAGTGGCGCACACACACAGACGGGCGGCGGATGATTAATGCGCGCGGAACTCGAGGAAATTACGTGTCCATAATTAATTCGTCGGTGAATGGGGAGCCGAGGCAATTATTCCGGTGGCCCTAAACAAGCAGAAAGAGCAAAGAAGGCTTTGCGAGAAAATGGGCACACGAGAGCACAGGCGGCTTGCAGTAGCCGAGAAGTGCGGCAAGCGGAAGCGAGACGTCGGAGGGTGGCAGCAGGAGGACGAGGGGGAGGGGGAGAAAAAAACGAGTCGTCGGAACAGTGGCACAGAGACGCTGGCAAGGGAGGCGGCTCGCGGGGAAAAGCAGCGCCGAAGAACGTGCGGCGGAGGTGTGTAATGCGTATAAGTAGGGTACAAGAGGGAAGCTTGCGGCTGCTCTCGGATTAGTGGGTACTGGAGGCTGCCGCTACTGCCGGGGCCGCGCGCGCGCCAGACCCTACTCGGCTCTAAATGCGATGCAAAGTACCACAGCGCTGCTCGTACGAGTCGCTGTACTAGCAGCAGCATCAGCGTTTCGGCGGCTCGCGTATTTCATGTAATGCATCCGGCCGTAATCCATTGCCCACTCATGCTCCGCTATACTGCCGGGGCTGTAAGTAGACGGGGCGCGCGACGATTCAAACCGGCAGCCGCGGCGGTGGCGGGGGCGGCCTTATAGCACTTTACGTAATTGACTCTAGCTACTACTCCACGCACAAGGTGTACACTCTAATGCCTCGCGCTAGAGATGTGCCGCTGGAGCCGCCCGGGCTCTGCATATTTCCCAGTAGGCGAGGCTGCCGCCGCGAGTGACGTGTTAAACGATCGTTAGCGCAAAGACCGTCTTAGTTTGTCAACTCGCCTACTGCACTTCCTCTACTGCCTAATCAACTAATCTGCCTATCTACCCGCTCGGGATGCATCGTGTATGGCTCGGAGTTTCGAATTACCCCTTCCTACCTGCCAAATTATTTTCGCGCCCCCTGGTTTTCTTTTTTTTTACTTTGCTTTTTTATTCGCCACATTTTCAATGATCAATCATGACGTATTACCGTAATTAACTCGCGTAATTCTCAACTCTTCTCGCATCAACGTTACATTTTTGCATTTTGCATAAACGTGTTTTATGGCAATTGCCTGCTGTATTAAACGAGAAAGCCGCGGCTATCGCACCTTTATTACGTGTTGCAAAATTCAAGTCGGAGCCTTTAACGAAAACTGACGGGAAATCTGAAATTTTAATAAATTTTATGTTTTTTGCCTCCCCTGCACGACACACACGAAAAAAAGTGCAACTATTATTTGAGCAATTTTCCACGAAATAACGTCATGTTTAAATGGATTATTAACGGAAATTTGTCCGTCCGAAATATAAAATTTATATTCGCAGGCTAAAGTGTCGGTAAAAATAATTAAAATGGATAATCAATATTTATTTACAAGCCAGTGATTTTCACGCGCACGCACAGACGCGCGTTGCGTAGTATACGGATTGAACAATATAATTTTATTTCAGGCTCCATTTAACCAGCCAAAAACGTGCATGTTAGAAATAAATATTGAAAAATGATCGATTAAATTATGTAAAAGTGTGTAATTGAATAAATCTCGTTGGTTACAGGCATTAAAAGTGCAGAGAGCCCGAGGCTAATTCGAAAAGTTGACGCAACGCTCGGAGCTGCAATAGGAGCATTTAGTTTCGGTGAGTATTTGTTCTGTTCGAAATTTGTTTGCTGGCAATGCATAATGTCTCAGTCGGCGGAGCCTCCGCCTCGTAATTCCCAGCTCGTGAATTTAAATCCGACGTCTGAGTCATCAGCCCTGCCAATACATGATTAACTACGAGCGTTAAAAAGACTCAAAATAAAACAAAAAAAAAACAGTTTAGTTGGTAATTGGCTAATTATAGTTAGGATTACGAAGCTCGGAGAAAAGTATTTTTTCCGAATACGTTAAATTCCGCTTAATCTTTGTTAAATTTCTGCTCATTAGGAGAGCTCACATTTTCGATAGAAAATGGTAGTGGAAAGTGAGCTCTGGTGGTATAACCTTTTTTGTCCCCGCCCGTGATAAATTTCTCGGCATTTATTTTTCTCTCTCGCGCCTTATCTAACCCTCTTCCTTTTTCACTCGGGGAGCTCTCGGCTTGTCGCGGATACTTTAACGAGGATATTAAAGTGTTTTAGCCTCACTAGCTCGAGTGGATTACAAGCATTAGGCTGAGCTCTGGCTCTGATACTGACAATAAGAATCTCAAACTCTTGCGGCGCTACTTCTTCCCAACACTTGACCCTGAATGCCCAGAGTCATTGACACACTGCGATCTGTCGAGTCTACACTTTTTTTTCGGTTACCTTTTTCCCTCCGAATTAGATCAAGTGCCTTTTTCTCGAATACATATGACCCCTCTCTATTTTATATTCAACGGCCTCGGCAATGCAATTTCGGCTTCGCTAATTGACTTTTAAATATAAAATAAATAATTTTTAAAATAAAAAATATGCCGCGACCGCGGAAAAGTCAATTTTATCTCGCTGGTTTTCTGATTAAAAATAGCTAATATTCGTAATACAAATGAGACGGGTTGAAATTAATGCGTTCGATGTACATTGTTGGTTAAAATTTATGAAAGTTCATTAATTACAATTTTCAATTCTCAGTGATTCCGTGTAAAATTGTTAAATTTAAATATTAATAAAGTTTCTAACCTAACTTACGCGCTGTGAATAACGCCAGAGAGAGTTACTGTAACAATAAGCGCTGATTAAACAAAAGTAAATGTAACATAATAAACACGGGCACTCGCGTGCGATTTGCGCACAAAAGAAAAAGGCGAAAATTCAACAAAGTTGGAGAGAGAGAGAGAGAGAGAGAGAGCGAACGCGCGATAGCGCTTGAATTTATTTCGCGGCAATAATTTACAGCCACGAAAAAAAGTTAAAGCTCAGCGCCAAAGTAATCAATATAATCGGTGTAGGATCGCGAGTGCGCTGCTATGGAGAGAGATATCATCGTGTACCGGGCTGCCGAGAACGAGAGTAAAGGTGTCGAGAGGGGGGTAGGCGGGGTGAGCCGGTGCGAAGTAAAGAGTTTAAAGTAAACTGGCATCGAGGAACAGGAGCGGGCGGAGAGATAGCGAGAACGGCGAGAGGTGGAACGGGAGCGGAGATCGCGAGAACAAGGAAAAAGGGAGTGATAGAGTGGAAAAGGGAGGACTGGAGGGGGCTCGCGTCGATGCGAGAAGCGAAAGAGTATAAGGTGGGAGGCTGTGCAACGGATGCAGTGCGGGAAAACGAGGGGGAGTAGGCGGCGGGGCTGGCATTGTCTCGAGATGTGGGTCAGTCCGACTTTCTGTTTGCACCCCCTCCGCTCTCCCGGCGTCGCTAGTTCCGGCGCGCAGCTGGCGATACGGGCCGGCGCGTTGTTACGCCGGCTGCTGGAGCAGCTAGCCGACTGTGCAGTGCAATGGTGCCGGACTATAACGCCGGCGGCGCGCGGCAAATGCAGCAGCTAAGGGGGTACGCGGGGCCAGAGCTTTGGTTATATGTATATAACGGGCGCAAGACAAAGTTCCCGAGCGCCGATGGAGCCCCAGCCCCCGCTCTACGCTAACGTTACGTCAACACGGCCGGCACAAGCCTGCCTCTCGGTATACATCGCCAACTTATTCAATATTAAAAGCCACCGCGATACCGCCGGCCTCCCTCGCCTCCACCCCCGTTTCATCGCCGAGCGAACTCGCCGCTATTGCTGGCCCGAGATGTTATAGCGTCCGCTTGGGTTTTGTGTACGCGCGCGCGGACAGTGTCTGTCAAGAGTATTTCACGACTGACAGCTTGCCTCCGCCTCCGCTACAAGCTATATACCGCTCTCCCCGAGTTTCTCCGCTGGCAGAAGTTCTCTATCGCTTTATGCTCGTCCCCGCGCGCGCGCGCGCTTTTTCGAACTAGTTAGCCGAAGCTCTACTCTCGTTATTACTCTCTCTCTCTCTCCCTTTTCCCGATAAATTTACTCTTTCTCACTTCTTCGTAATTGGTCAATATTATTCTTGTGTAATTACTTTGTTGTTTATCCTTTTACTTCTTTATCTTGCCAAAGGCAGTTGCCAAAGTGTTTTTACAACTTGAAGCTTCGCTCGATCTTACCCCCCCCCCCGGCGAAAATGTCAAACGAGACTAATTTTTCGACGCGAACTCTTACATTTAATCCGGCGCGCTCGTTAACGAGGATCCTTAGCATTTTCTATTTGCTTAACGTTGAACTAAATAAATTACCAGCTCCAAATTGGCTGGAGTTATTTTTAAAACGTAGCAACATTTTATGCGTAGCCGGCTGCCACGAGAGTTGGCAAGATATAAGGCCCTGTAATTTTAAGATATTATTTGATAAACGCGAAATAGTCGGAAAATTCCCGGAGTGGTGAAATTCGTAGCCGCAAGAGATCAAAGGTTGAATAGGTATATACTTAGAGATCAGGTGTTCTAATTGCAATTTGCCTTATTTTCTCATTTAAATGTTGATGGCCGGGACTGGAAAAGCCATTATCCGACGCGCCGAAGTTGGCTCTGGCGCTCGAGACGCTAAGGGTGGGAGCGAGAGAGGGAGCAGGAGGAGGACCGCCGCGAGCCTTGAATTCTCGTTTCGAGGAAGAGATAATTTCATTTTCGTGAAACGCCGATGTCTAAGATCCAGCGCTCACAGGCTGAATCTCGGCAAGACTAAGTGAATAAGGCGCGAGGAAGCTCCACTACTTTAGCCTTAGCCCCTTATAAGGGCTGCTGCTGATGCTGCTCCTCCTGCTTCCGCGATTTTCTCTCGAATAAAAAAAAAGACGAAAAAGAAAATAACGTGGAAAACACTTTTGCCTACCTTAAGCCATTCTCTGCGTGCCTATCCTGCAACTATTTTTTCGCATTTTTTCGATAAACATTAAACTATCCTCGACACGCTTTCGAGATGTTATCATTTTTCTTTACTTCATTTTTTACCACTTAATCTTGGATATTTAAATTATTCGTTAATTTAAAATATTAATGAAGAATAATTGCAACAATTTTATATGAATTTTATTGAGGAAAAGCAATTGTTAGTTTATAAATTAGGACTGATGGTACAAATTAAGAGAAAAGAAAGGATTCACCGAAACGAAAAGTAAGTAGTGTCTTAGAGTGTAAGTCAGTAAGGCAGTTCAGAACGAGTAGTAATAAACTATTGATATGGTTGAGGATAATTAAGGAAGTGCTGCCGCCGCTTGTACAGAGCCGCTGGTATTACTGGCGTGGCTTAATCCCGAAGCGATTGTAGATTAGTGTTTCGCGTCGCCCGAGCTACGCGGATGTCTCGAAGGGAGACTGAGAGAGAGAAAGGTAAAGGACGAGGTGGAGAGCTTGGTGGAGGGTATAGAAGGTGAGCGTTTCGCGTAATTACGAAGGTTGATTGAACACACCAAAGGATCACGTTCCAGCTCGGAGGGGCGAGAGGCTGAGCAAGGAGCGCCGTGGGACGGGGGAAGGCACTGCAGCCTCTCGACGTCAGTTGGCGCGAAATCCGAGTGCTCGGCCCGAGAACGGGGGATGAGCGCACGCGAGAGGGAGAAAGCAGAGAGCTGCAGTAGCATCGGCGGAGGGACGAGTGCAAGTGATTCCGTTATCTGGCTCGCAGCGCTCAAGCAGCACTAGGAGCTCTCGGGGCACCAGTCCGCCCCCCCCCCCCACCTCCGAGCACTCGATCCCCGGCTCGCAGCCATCGCACGCGCCGAAGACTGCGAGTTTCTCATTACTGCTCCCGGCACCCCGGCGGTGTCGCCTCCTTCTCTGCCTCGACACACTCACTCCATGTACGTATACAGCGAGGAACGGCTGGAGGGAGAGACTGTGCGATCGTTATTTTAATTAGCTTTTTAACGGACCGCGACCGCTCGCTGCGGACCGGAAGCCGAGGCCAGCCGTCGTCCTTCAGAGCCAGCCAGCCAAGCCCAGGCCGGGCGGATCTCATTTATTTTTAAATCGCATTTCTCCGACACCGGCTGCAGGATTGCATCGAAATATTTATGTGCATCCTATTAGCCGCTGCCGGCAGTTCCGCTAGTGCTCTGCCTCCGGCTCGATTCGATTTGTCCAGCTTTCCCCGGCACCCGACCCAGCCTCAACCTGCACCTCCAGTCCCGCATAAATGCAGCCCCGGCCACTCTTCTCTCTCTCTCTCTCTCTCTCTCTCTCTCTCTCTCTCTCTCTCTCTCGGCCAGCGGCAGCCTTAATAATTTAATGTGCCACTGGACCAGTCAATTTATACTTAGCCCCCGCTTCCTCCCTGCTACTGCTTTTTATATACTTTCACGCTTTAGTCGCGCGCCAACTATGGCATTTATTTTCTCGGGATCGGCCAATGAAATTATGAGTGTGTAGCCCCCCCCCCCCCCGTTATACACGTATAGCCAGGGCGCGGCTCAGAATTTTAATTGCTAATTTTGGACCCCGGTTCATTTACCCTCCGAGCACTAGCCCCAGCCAAAATATACGTTCTCTCTCATCCTGTTACGAGCAGTATCCAGCTTCTCCGCTCTCGAGCTTCTCTATTTATCTCGTTGCGCAAAAATGTCAAGACATGATGGGAACAGAGCCACGAACATACGATCGCCCCCGCCTGGCAAAGCGGATAGCGATTTTTCCCAATGCCGGACACAATCATCTCTCTCTCTTTCTTTTTTCGTCAAACATTCTCGAGAGCATTTTATTTTTCCCCCTTGTTTTTCGAATTGAATTTCACGTACACATTTTATACTGGCACGTGAATTTTGCTGAGCTCGCTTTTACCCGGATACGGATCCCCAGTCCTATTTTTCGAAATATTTTCTCCGACGATACACATATATTTTACCGTGTGTATTATTTTTATCCAAAAAATTTTCACTCGCTTCGCAGATCGCGAGCGCTCCTCGTTTTTCTTTTCCAATCCTCCCACCTCCTCGGCAAATAAAAGCTTACGGCGAAAAGCAGCAGCAGCCTCGTGTGATTGTGCGTTTTCCAAAAAAGCACTAGACCAGCATGTGCGCCAGCTGAATTTTTGCCGATTGCCAGAGAAGCCTCATGAATGCCAGTAGTCGGTCGAGGAGCCTCGCTAAACAGTTCATTAATTATAGAAACGAAGTAATTAAGTGGAAGATTAAAACTTGGCCGTCTCTATTTCTCGGAGAGCTTTCGAGAGCGCTGGGGCTTTTCATCCAGGGACAGACCGACTGTTCGCATGCCAGTGCAGCAGCAGCAGCAGCAGCCGTCAGCTGTCGTGGAGAGCTGCTCTTTTCCCGACGAGAGCCCCTCGTTATTAGCGGCTTTCGCCAGCGCGGCCATTTTACTTCATCGCTGCTTTGACGAGAGCTGCATCTTTCCTCGCGCTTCGCCTCTGCCCGTTTATTCCGGGCGAGCGGCGTCACGCGATTTTCCTCGTTTTACCTCCGTCATAAACTGCTGCCTGCGACATATCTCATTAATTTTCTTACTTACGGATACGTAGGGGGGTTGTATACATTGTCGGGCAACTGCGGCCCCTGATCTTCATCGATTGGCCCCGCCGAGTCGCACGTTCGCTCACCGGGAAATGAGCGAGCGAATGAGGAAATGAAGAAAGTCCTCTCTCTCTCCTCGCGCCTGCTTCTCTCATCCAGAAGACGCAGCGGCAGCTGCAGCTACCGGAAACTTGCGCTTTCTGCAATGAGCAAGCCGGCCCGAGGCCTACTCTCCACTCCCGGAAATGAAGGTCGCCTAATGAAAAGAAGCTCGCCCCGTGCTAATTGCACAATAAACCCGCACACTCGTCGTCCAGCCTCGAGGCTTATTTTCTTTTGCTTCTTATATTTATCGAGAATTGGCAGATTTCGGGGATTATTGCCTGGAAAATTTGACCGGAGAGGCAACACGGCTCCCCCCGGGGCTTTTATTTATAAGCACGCGCACCTAGCGGATAGCAAGCTGACACGCACACGGCGTCGAGCTATGACAAAGTGAACTTGAATTTATGCTCGGTAGGATGGGCTCTTTGACTCGCTCTCTCATCTTCATGGGGTGTAGATCAAAGCAGCGATATTATTAATGCACGCGATATATCGCTGGCGAAGCATAAATGCACGCCAAGGAAAGGGTGGGCATGAGCTAGGTGGGCTGGGGTGAAGGGGGTTGGTGGTAATAGAGGAAGAAGACAGGTGGAGGGGCTTGATCCTGCGGATTTCTGCGAGGTGGTCGTCAAGGCTGAACTTTCAATCGGCGCAGGAATTCAATAAAGCCCCTTCGCATTTTCCGTCTCTCACTCTGCTGTTCCGTTCTATATCTTTGCCGGGCCGCCACAGCTATGCTCTCTCTCTCTCTCTCTCTCTCTTTCTTTCGAGGCGATAACTTTATTGTCCAACACTTTCTCGGGCGCGCCGGCAAGAAAAGGAGCTGCGGGGAGGAAGGAGTGCGCAAAGGAGGGTGTGAAAGAGGGAAAAAGTGCCGGCGGTCCTCGCTGCCATCACGTCGCTCCGGCGGTTGTGGTAATCGATTGGTCCAGTTCCGATAGTGCTCGCTCTTCCCTCGCCTAACCTTCCCCCCTCCTATCCCTTATCTCCCTCTGTATTATGCTTTCTAAAGTGTTGACTTTTCATTTAGAATTCTCGACGCTCCCGAGGAATCCCGAGCATTCGACTCGAGAGCATTTTGCGCGTATGCTTTTCAAAATGTTTACGCTACTCGAATTCCTCCCTCCTCCTAGCCCCCTCAGAGTAAATTCATTTTGATTTAGTAGCTTATGAAACCTACTGCCTCCCGGCCTCTTTCCTACACATTTGCCGACGACGAAAGTGCTCTCCCCCGTGTGCCCTTCATCGCCGATACCCATGGAAATCCCGGAAAAAGCTGGTCGACATTTGCAAATTGAATTTTTACACACTCTCTCGCGCGCGCGCGCCCAGTCTTTGGCGTTTGCTCCTAACGCACTTTGCGAATCGAAATTTTTTCGGTGACTTTTCAATCGGGCACGCGCTTGGTTCTCTACGAGTCGCGCAGGTTCTGCCATTCGTCGATCGATGCAGCGTAGTAGAGGGCCACTTTCGAATTTCCCTTTGAGGTGTAAAACGCCCGTGAAAAATCCCCGGGAGCTTCTTGGCCGAGGGCACACACATGCGAGCCGCCGTCGCGCCCTCCTGCCGGCTCAACCCCTCTTGCAGGAGGGGCGGCTCTCTCGAGTCCCACTCGGCTCTCTCTCGGCTTTCACGCGCTCTCTCTCTCTCTCTCGCCTTTTACGCGGCGTTTACTGCGGAATTACGAGATAGCGAGTACGAGGAAGGGGGGCGAAAGAGCAATCCGATTGACCTCGTTATCCCGGGGCTCATAACTTTTCAGGGCTCTCGCTCGGAAGGGCCGGAAGAAAGAGCGCGAGGAGGCGTCGATAAAAAAAGTTCTCTAGACGCGACCGCCACCGCGGCGACGGCGACAAAAAAGCAGCCGCAGTCTCATTCGGACGAGCTCTCCCTAGGCTCTCGCCCACGTACCTTTTAGCCGCTGTTTTATATGCTGAAAATAACCGGGAATATTGCGACGGACGACAGGCACAGCCGATTTCATTTCGCCGGATGATCGATATGGCCGGATCGAGAGAGCAGTCCGAGAGCACTCTCCCCGTACACGCACGCCCTCGGAAACAAAAAGATCTATAAAGCGTAATTGAAAGGCGAAGGAAAAAGAAGGAAAGGAAACGTCCGTTGGGAGTGGGAGAGGAAAGGACGGAGCGCACGTCAAGTGGGCACGTGACGAATATGCGGACTACAGGCTGGGGAGGGACACGTATACGCGGAGAAAACGGCGGGCTCGCAGACGAATGGCATTTAAATTGAGCTCGTTAGTGGTCCCTATTGATTAATTATTTGCCAACGTCGAGCTACTGCTGCTCTCTCCTTTATCGGGCTGCTTTATTCTCGCTCATCGCTCCTCTTCCATTTTCTTCACGGACGACTGGGCCAGTCAGGGAAATAAGGCTGATGCGATTAGAATGAGGCGCGAGCACGACTGGGTTATATACCGTGTGCAGGCGATTGGAGAGCCGCGGATGCGAAAGCGCATGGCGTACTCGAGTGTCCCAATAAAATGAGGCGTATAATGAAATAGAATAAGCGCCCGACAATTTAAGGGTGTAGCGACGGAGAAAAGGGGATGGCGAGGATAAAGTGCGATGTTATTCCTCTTTCTCATCTTCCCTCTCTCTCCCTCTCTAAGGGCTTCTCTGTCCGAGTGAAATTTCTTTTCTCCTCCAGTTGGCTGCTCTTTTCTTTTCTTATATAAAGCGGTAAAGTTGTAGTCATGACGGCGGGGGGTGGGGGGCTGGAGGCTCTAGCGAGCCGAGCTCGCTCGCTTACGACGACGCCCACGTACGAAATGTAAGTCCAAAGTAGCTCCTATTAATACGGGGCCCCGGAGTCATTCTTCACAAAGTTTGCGCGGTTCACCGTAATATCTGGGGGGAGGCGGGGGACGGTTGCGATGTCGGGCGTAAAATAAATCGTTCTCCTATTGTCGGCTGCGAATCCAAAGAGAGAACGAGAGAGGGAAAGGGAGCTCGGCCAGAAACCTACTGGAAAAGGAAATCCTCGAACGTGCTGCTATCCCCCCGTGCCCCCAGCCCTTGTTTTCTCCCCCATCTCTATTCCCGCTTTTTATCCGTCGTCTCTCGGTTCCCTTTCTCGCGCGCCAACGTCCTTTGCCCTTCTCTCGTTTCCTCATTCATTTTGCCCTTTTGACCGTGCACTGTCATTTCTCAGATAAAAAACGACCGGCTACATCCTCCAACTGGCCGATGCCGCTGGAATGTTTTACTTACCGAAATTTGCGTCGCAACCGAATGCCAGAGCTCCGGCTCGAATTATTTTCATTAAGTGTCAATCAACGGCTTATCTCACCGGGAAAACGAAAAATTCGATGAATCCGTTATTCCGTAAGATTTTTCGACGAGCAAATAGCAATTTTACTTAAATTATTGAAAAAAACTAAATAATTTATTCATAGAGACGGTGTTTATCCACTATCCGAGCAAGTTATCGTTATTCCCGTTTAAATTTCTTATCACGCGTGTATTAGCGATGCTGATAATTTGTATACGCGACAAGTATTGGAAAGTCATTAAATTTTATATCCTTTAAGATAGCGCATTAAAGTAAAGTTATCGGAAGAAAAAACAAATTATTCGTAGTTTAAGCAGAAGTGCATTTTTTTTATTAAACTCGAATAGCCGTCAAAGTTTATTGCTGAAACAAGCGAGCGTGGCTTTGCTGTTCTTCGTGCAGTCGTTCAAGAAACGAGCGAGATTAGAAGAAAAATAAAGCAAATTAAAACGGTCGGTGGGAATGATAAAACCGAAATAGATTGTCCGCTTGGTATGTCTCTAGGACTGCGAGGCAATTTGCCCATGAGCTCTAATAGAATGCTCGTGGAAAGTTTAGCGCGTCGCGCGCCGTGACGAAGCCGGAATTTTTAAGCCCCGCTTCGTCGTAATGCTCGAGCGCCTCTCTCGCGCGAACCATTCTTTTGGCTGGCTGCCTGCCGTCGTACAGTAAAGCCTGGCGGAAAGACGGCGGGGAGGGGGGGGGGAGGCTGTCAAATGAAGCGCGCTCGCGCGGCAGGCGATTTTTCAGGTAAATCACAGGCACATGCAGTCTACGCATTCGCAGAAGAGAGGGGGCCGCGAGAGCCTGTCTTCGGGCGTGCCCGAGAGCATCTCCCGACATCCTCTGCGCCCCCGGGGCCTCGGCCGCTCTCTCTCTCTCTCGGATTCCACCTCGGTCCCTCTTTTTCCGCGCTGAAATATCGATTCGCTCGCGGACTAATGGAATTCCGGAGTCAAATTTATGAGCGCTTGCAGGAGCATGCCACCCTCCCCCTTCTCTACATCCGCCGCCACGCTCTCGCCTCCCGGCAAGTGCGTTCGATCGGCCCGATACGCCTATACCCACAGCCAGCCATGCCAACGTACACCCTTATCTACGTGAGAAAAACATACGTTATGTTTTTTTCTCGCGACCGGGACAGTTTTACCGCTCGAGGCTACGCGCTGATACTGCCGCTCTCTCTCTCTCTCTCTCTCTGCTTCGCTGCTGCTTAATTGATATCGGGAATATTATTTTTCCAACGGATCTACAAAAGCAACTTTTATTCCGGCTGATCTTTATTCAATTTTTTTTCTTTCGCTTTTTTCTTTGTTTTTATCTGTGTTATTCACCCCGTCGTCTGATTTTGGCGTCTGCAAAAAATGCAAAAGCAGAAGAAATTCTTTTGACAATAATTTTAATGAAACATTTTTCTTTTAATTTTATTCGAGTAATTAAAATTATTGGGAATGAAATTGAAATTCACGCTGGGCAATAAAGAGAAGGCCAAATTTTATCTCTTATAACGTTTTTGAAATGTAAAATTATACGGGCCTGGAAGTTTGTCGGTGATAAAATTTGAAAAAGTAATAACGTTTATCGACGATTGATGGATTTTTCGGTTTAAAGACGAGCGTGTAAATTCAAAAAGTAGAGGGAAAAAAAAGAAGCGAGATAGAGAGAAAGAAACTAGGGACGTTGGGGGTTCGTCCCAACCGTGTAATTGGTGTGTGTTATATCCACTGGAAAATTCGTAAAAACAGAAAGTTCGATTTCGTTACGCCCGATTTTACGACGACGGCTCTCTTGCCCCCCTGCTCTTCCTACTCGCTAACAGTCTTTTCATTGCGTTTTCATCGAGAGAGCTACATTACGATGGCTCGTGTGACTTGCCGGATTTTTATTTAAACGTTGCAGCGCCAAACTCACTCTCTGGTATGAAAGGGCCGTTTTTATTTCGGCTAACGATCCTCCGCTGATTGGGACACACACGCGTGAAGTTTTGAGCGGGCGACGCGGGGGTGGTGGGGGTAAGGTAAATTCAGGAATCGCAAATGACGCGTCTTAAAAGGCGAAAAAGCCGGCTCTGAAAAGGGGCGCGCGAGTGAAAAGAATGTAGGTCGGGGTGTCGCGGCCCCCGCCGCTTGTCAACTCGTGCGGCAAACCAAGCGAGCAAATTCGAGGGTGCGCCAGAGGGAGGCGGAAGGGGTGCTTTGGCTTGAATCTCTTGGTGGGGGGTGGGAGCGACCTCGCCTATAGGTATTGCTTCTCTTTCGCGGCGGCGAAAATTCGTGAAAGGATTGGGTAATGCGGGCGCCGCAGCGGCTATGGGGGCGAGAGAGAGAGAGAGAGAGAGAGAGAGAGAGAGAGAGAGAGAGAGTTGCGGTGATGCGCTTAGCGCTGGCTCTTTCTAACTCGGCGAATCCGCGCACGGACCGTTAGATTGCTCGGACGCGCTCTACCGATTCACCAGCTGCATACCCTAGTCCCCCTTTCAGCTCTCTCTCTCTCTCTCTCTCTCTCTCTCTCTCTCTCTCGTTCTCGCGCGGACTTCCGAGGCCACTCAGCCGAGACTCTTTTTGCAACACTTCCAAACTTCATTTCCAAGACGCTGAAGACTCGGGGAGAAAAAGCCCAATTGCGGCGAGGCTCTCGAGTATAATCGGCGGCCGCGATTCTTTAGCCAAGTACATCTAATACAGCCGGCGACCTTTGGCCGCTGACTGATTTCAAATATTTGTCGGGAGCAGCGGCCACGTATACGTCGCGGCCGGGGAGGCTTCAGCCGCAAAGTCAATTTGTCATTGAAATTGCGCTGGCGCTCGATTCTACGGCTCGAGCCGTGGAAATCGATTTACAGTATTTCGAATACTATTCGAAATACTGTAAATCGTATTCTTACGTGTGAGGTGCGATCGTGAAAACTTTTAATTATTTTTATTAATATTTGATCATCTGCAGCAATATCTTGTTCTACGTTGAGGTTTGATTGACGTCAATGATTACTGCTGAATTATCTCAAATAACGATTATTTATCTACCTGACGAGAAAAGAATCGACGTTCATCTTATTAAGTATTCTTATTATTATTTGATCATCTGTAGCGAAGTCCTGTGCTATTTAAAGATTAAATCTATGACGTTTGACGTTTACCTCAAAGTTGCATGCAAACTCAAAAATAGTGGGATCCCAAAAAAATTCTTTTTTTAAAAAAAGGTATGAATTATGGCAAGTACTACTAAGTATTGGGACCGTATCTTTCTTTTTAAAAAAGTACCCCTATTTTTTCTTATGCCAATTGCAATTGTTTATAAAAAATTTTTTAAACAAATAAATAAATAAGTTACGATTTTAAAAAACTGAGAGGGGCAATCGATTCTACGGAAAAAAATGATGAAAAAAATGTATGTACCATTTTTTCTTAAGACTTCAATTTGTTAGTGTAAAAAGAGAATAAACAAAGGAATTCTATAATCACAAAAATGACTTAATTTAACCTGTAATGCCTTTGTTTATTGCCTTTTTTTACTAATAAATTGAAGTCTGACGAATAAATAGTTCTTACATTTTTTTCATTATTTTTGCCGTAGAATCGATTACCGCTCTCAGTTTTTTAAAATTGCAACTTTTTTTATTTATTTGTTTAAATAATTTTTTATAAACAATTGCAAATGACATAAGAAAAATAGGGGTATTTTTTTAAAAAAGAGACAGTATTTTTTTTATGAGACAGTACCTGCGCGGATATTTTTTCAGTGTACTTATAAAAACCCATTAAAGCCCAAACTCTTGAAATTTTTATCGACTTTTCGACGCGATTATTTATATTATTTGCTTTAAAATTTTTTTTCTCACGTATTTTGACGTATAATTTAATGCTCTATTAGAATCCGTCGTAAAAATTTGGATTAAATCAATATGAAGAATGATAAGACCGATTTTATCATAAAAATTACCAGAATTTTTTAAAGCAAATAACATAAGTAATCGCGTTGAAAAATCGATAATAGTACATTTCGATACAAGTGCATAAAAAATGATTCGCGACGAGTGTGAGGTTTGTCGCCCGAGCAAAGCGAGGGTGACAACTCACACGAGTTGNNNNTTTCGTAAGGGTGTGCGTGAGACGCGATTTTAAGCACGCGAGCGATGAGCGAGCGTGCGTGAAATCGTGTCTCACGCACGCCGTTACGAAAAAATTTTTAAGCGTTTGGACGTTAATGGGTTAAGTTTGAAAAGAAGTTGTTTGAACTTAAATAATACATTTTATAAGTATTTTAATTTTGTCTCTCATATTGTATTGATTTTTTTAAAATTTTTGTTAATAAGTTATTTTAATGATAATAATACTTCCTTACTTAACTTTTTGACTAATTAAAATAAGGATGAAAAGCCTAGTAATTTGGCGCAGCAATTTGAAAATTTTACTGAGTCAAGAGCAGTTTTTATATCAGTATTAAGATTTAGAAAATTATTTGATTATGGTTGTGGTATTGATGTTCTTGAGCAGTTTAAACATTTTTTGCTTAAAACAAATTTCTTTTACTAATTTTTTATGCACTTTGGCCGAATATGAGCGGAAATATTATTAAATTTATTCTGTACATTTGTTGGATTTTCTGATACTCCGAAGGGGGTGTGGGAGCTTGTAACAATCGGCGCGTTTTCTAGGCAAGTGGAGAAACTCGAGATTTTATTAAGCGTCTTAAAACATTTTTCGAGTACTTTTCAATGAGGCAAAAGTACGCGCGCGTCGTAGAGGGGGCGTTTCATAGACGCCATACGCGCTCTCGGGGCCACGCTTGGTTTGGCAAATGGAGGCTTGAATACTTTACGAGACATTTATACTTGCAAACATTTTGATGTGCTCGAAATATGTCTTTTCGGCTCTTTTGATACATTTTTATAAAATCCTCCTCTCTTCAGAGCCGCTGAAGTTTCTCGCGTCGTTTCTTTTTTTCATACAAGCGTATATATTCTTTTGTCGAGGTCTAAAAAGACGAATATTTTTGAAAAATAACTTTTAAAATTCCACTTAAGAAATCGCACGAGAGCTGCGGTCGTGAATTTTAATTATATTTCGAGTCGCCTCTCCGCTTGTTTTTTCCTTGCCCACACCGAAATTTCGTTTTATTTCGACGCGATATACGCGCCGAAATAAAAGTTTTTAATTATATAATTTCGCTTTTGCACAAAGGAGAAAATGGAAGGAAATGAGAGCGGGCACATAAGAAACAGGAGGAGTGTAATTAAAGCGAGAATTATGTTTTTCGACTCTGGTCGTGTAATTCAAACGCTGAAGACGCATTTAATCCGAAATCTGGGACAAGTTTCGCCGCGTGTAATTGTCCGTGAAAGGCAGTCGAGGACGTCGGAAAAACCCCCAGCGGGTTATTCCGCGTCTTGCGGCAGTTTGGCGGCAAAGCGCGAGCAGATTTTTCCCTGGCAAGTTGGCCCTTACGCGCGCATGCCGTGGGAATGTAAATCCGCGCGCTTGGCTATCGGTTAGCGCGTGTACGTCGCCGGGGTATGGACTTGCCACCTGCATCACGTCCCGCCCCCGGTCGCCATGGCTTATGGAATTCTCCGCTGTACACGCTACGCTGTAAGAAGAAAGTAAGCTGGGGGAGAGGTAAATGGCTTTTCTCCCGCATTTTTCAGAAGGCCGGAGGCGAGGCACGCGCGACTCGCGCGTATGAATGCAGATGCGAGTAGACGGCCGCGTTGTCGCGGAAGCGACCGGCCCCACAGAGCGTCTGCGGAGAGGAAGCTAAAGACGACGAGGGCGTAGGAGGCCGCTTGCTTTGGCATATCCGCTGCGGGAGCAGGGACACGGGGCCGCTGGGATAACTATTTCCCAGAGAGCTGGCCGCCGCCGCTAGGAGGAAGCGTGCGTCTGCATTATTACAACGTTTATGCCTCTGCTGGGCCGAGTTGTTTACGAGCGTGAAATTTCAGTGGGACCGGCTCGGCTGGCCTCCTGAATTTCCGGACCCTACGACGAGACTGCAGGGGCCAGCCACTGCTCTCTCACTGTCTCGCTGGAGCTCCAATGTGCCTCTTTGTTTATTTTCGCCGAGCCGTCGGGCTACTCTCCGCAGCTACTATATGCGTAAACCACGAGAGAGAGGGGAAGGGAGCGAGGCAGTGGCGGCGTCCCTTGCCCTCGCCCGGCCAGCTCCTCCTGGTGAAATTTAATTAAAATCCGCGCTGGAGATTCTTGCGGTGGCCAAGCCCAGGCTTCGCGCGGGCGCGCGGCTTTAATTGATTTTGGAAAATACGCCGTACTGCGTCGTTCCCTTTTCTTCTTAGGACAAGAGATATTTTGATTTCAAACCAGCTGCCCCGGCTCGTCGGAGTGATACGCCGGCGAGTCGAGTGATTAATTTAAAGCCGGCCGCACCGGCGCGCCTCCGCTACAGTTTAAATATTTCATCAGACGCGCGCGCACCTGTACACACTTGTCTCTGTTTACCTCGGTCTCCCCGAAGCCCATGAGTTCCTCCCATTGCCGTCGTCAGCAGCAGCAGCAGCAGCAGCAGCCGCAGCGTCAGCCGAGAGATTTCGCGATCTATCGATCAAAAAACGCGGCCGCTGCGTGACTCGGCGCTTGATAAATTCAGCCAATCACGAGAGCAGCGCCTCATCCTCTCTCTCTCTGCGCGCACGCCGGCAAGTTAGACGAGGCCGATATGCTGGCTAGCACGGGACCACGGATAAATTGACCGCGGAAAAGCCAACTCGCCGCCGGAGCCCCCCCCCCCCGGCTCTTTCTCTCTGTTCGGAGTGTCAGTTCGATTAACGACCGAGCGATCTTCGGCCGCTCTCTCTCGAGCCGCCACCGCCGAGGCAGCCCCCCCGACTCTGGCCGGCCACTTAAATTAATCGTGTCCGATCAATCGAGCACTCGGGCTCGCTTCGTTAGTCGGCAGGCTGCTTTTTCCGGCCAGACTCTCGCCACCACCTGACGCTACCACCTTTCTCCAACTTCCCCCCTACTCCTGGCCAACCCTTACAAAATTGTTTTCGCTTATTCTTCATTGCTCAATTGCCCCTTTATAAGAGCATTTATCTCCGCAAACAATACTCCCTCCTTTCTCTGGCCGCTCTATATGCCTCCACTTCTCCAAGCCAGCGCTACCACCGCGGCTGCGATTCTTATCCGATTTACGACTACTTATCGAATGAATAACACTAATAGAAATCGCCTATACTGATAAAATAAAATAATGCCCGAGCATCAAGTTTATTCGCTCGGAATAACGTAAAAGCCCCGAGGTATTCTTATTTGATCGCGGCTAAAGCCTCTGCCTGCTCGTAGCGCGTGTCGTCACGAGAAATTGATACTTGAACTATAGGGGACGACCGGGGCAAAAAACAAAAACAACTCGATTGTCCGGCTGGTCGATCGAGAACAGGGGGGGACAGAAAAAAAAAGAAGAAAATCCTTTTAGCGATAAATTCGGTTTAGCAAGGCGGCCCCCAGCGCACACGAAGCCCCGTGTCAAACGAAGCGTTTAAGAGCACAAAGTTCTAGCGAGATAGCGAATTAGAAGATAAAGAGTCGCCGGGGATAAATAGGAGGAAAGAGAGACAGAGAGAGGATAGAATTGAATTTTCCAAATCCGCGGAATGAAATTTCATCTCTTTTTAGCGCTCGGACTATACGGCCCCCCGGAGCGCTAGGAGTTCTCGAGCGTTCGTTTCGCTCAAAGGATTGGCTCGTTTTTTTTCTACCCCGGCTACCCTTGTATCCTTGGCCGCTTTCTCTCTCTGTTCAGCAGCAAAGGGACTGACCGTTTCCGTCGTTAATCTTCCGGCAGTTCCTCCGCGGCTGGCCAGCCCAAGGGGATTCATTAACTCCGTCGCTAACGTATAGAGAGCTCACGCTCTAGGCCAAAGCTCTGTCTGTGTGTCTGTGTGCGCGCGCGTGTGTGCGTGGGGCTAAGCGCAAGAGAAAGACAAGATATCCGGCAAGCGGCTAGCAAGGGAGAAAGGGAGCGAAAGAAACTGGGCGTTATCTCTCCATCTCGTTGCTCCTCGTATATACTCCGCTCGCAGCAGCAGCAGCAGCAGCAGCAGCAGTCTCAGCTGACTCGCACTCGGGCTTGCTCTAACAATGTTGCGCTGCAAGTACTAAAGCGTGCAGTGATCTCCGCGGGGCGGCGAGCTTTTTAATTCTGTTTCTCGGCCCGTGTAAAATTGCCTTCTTTTAGCCTCTTTGCCCTTGTTAAGACTGTCACTTGCTCCCTTTTTTCCCAGCTCCCGTTCTCCGCGCAACCCCCCTCACCCTCTACACCGCACGGCGCAAATTCGCACTCGCGGCTCTCCACCTCGTGAATAACTGAAATATGCTCTGCGGTTGAACGCTTGCACGCCCCCGTTTTATGCGAGCGTACCTACGCTCCCGTCGTCTACCCTGTATATTTATATCTACATATATACGTACTTGCGAAAAATTTTACAAAACCGACTCGCCTTTGATTTTGCCCGGCGTCACGCGTGACTGGTCTGATAAGCTCCAGCGATTATCCCACTGCGCAGCGCGTTCAACGTGCGCTCAAAGCTTTGCTGAAAAAAAATTACTTTTAATATATTTTAATGTAGCGGTGTTCATTTTTTCCAATTTTAACGCGCTTGTAAAAAAAAACGTACTCGGCTACGCCGCGGCAGAAATTTTAATTCCAGCCGTGAAAAATTTTATTTTCCATCTAAATCTCGCGCTGCGGCAAACTCGCCGGTAAAAAGAATCGCCGCTGAAACAATTAACTCGTATGCGCATTACCGCTGTCTATTCTCCTTTTTTTTGCTATCCGCAAAGCAAGCTTTTTAGACGATTAAATTATGGGAGGTTTGTTATGAGTTGCGAAAAACCTACAGTCTCGCGAGCGGCGAGGGGCTGTTCAGCATATCAACGCCAGCCGAAACTTTAACGCTTGAAAAGCGTCGGGCGGTGAGAGAAGAGGTTATATTTGATAAAGAGGAGAGTTCATTTGGCGCTTTAACCCCGACACTGCAGACAGTTTAAAATTCTAGCCTCGTCAGCTTTGTCCGTGGGCCGAACGATCGAGAATTTTATTATCATTAAGCTCGTAAAGACATCGTCCGCGAAAGCTGCGGTCCTTCAGCGAGTCATCGCCCGCGACTGCTTCACTTGGTTTTTTTCCTCCTTTCATTGTTTCCACTGGCTTTGCCTCGGTTATTTATCGCGCGCTGGAAAACAAGCGCCGCTCTCTCTTCTCCCTTCAGCCAGCGGGGCTAAGTATTCGCGATGTACTGGCGTAGCGAGTGACTTGGCGACTATAAGGCCGCGGGGATGTTCTTTTATTTACGAATAAATTTTTTTATTCGCGAAAAATATAGGGAGGGGCATTGCCGAGCGCTCGCGCGCGTATCTTAGGTGCATCCGCTGCCGCGCCCCTGTCGCCCGAGTAGTCGGGGGGCGTCGTGCGATGGGGAGTAATAAAGTTCGAGACAAGCTTCGACCGCTTTCAACTTTTTCCCAGGCTTTCCTCCTCCTTTTCTTTTCCTCTAACTCAGCAGTCTTTTGCCCTCCCCCTCCTCACCCTCGACCTCTCTTTCTCTGTCTCTCGCTCTCTTCATTCCTCTTCTGCTCATTCTTTTTCTCTCCTATCGCACGGCCGCTGGCGCGCATTGCGTTTGTCTTTGCTCAGCACGTAGCCTATTTTGTTTGTCCTTTTCCTCCGAAACTTTATCTTTTTCTCTTTGCTAAGTAAAGTTTCCTTTTCCCTTCGTACGCTTCTCTCGCGTAACCTCTTTTTTTCTTTCCTCTCCGCCATATGGCTCTTTTTCGATTATGCAATTTTTAATTTTCCTCCACTGACCGTCGCCCCTTTTTTAATTAATATATCTCCATCCAAACAACATTCGCGTATAGTAAATTCGTTTGGTTGCGCAATTGATTGAACTTTGTAAAAGACCGAGGGTAGCAAACAGCCACGGCGCATTTTCGGAAATTCCGGTAATACGCTTATGCATAGGTATCTAGCAATATGAAAAAAAGATAAGAGAATTACGGGGAAACGTGATTGGATAAAGCGGATTCATTTGTTAAGGTCTTGAGGTCAAAATATCGGCTTGCCCTCGAGGGATTAAAGTTTCATCTAAAGTTCGATAAGTTGAAAACACTTGAGGAGCTTTATAATGTTTGCTCAAGTCCGCGGCTTCCTTGTGGATGGTATAGCTTGAAACCTTGTGTACAGAAGAGCCCGAGCCCGAGCGCGAGAGTTCATGGTGCTGGTAGTCGTAGCGGAAGCTAAGGTCGGCTATTTTTTTGCCCCCGGACTGTGCACACGTTTCAACGAGCCTGCAGGAGTGAAAATACAGTCGAGGAGGGGCTTTTTGCAGACAATAAATCGAAAAATACAGCAAGTGACGAGGTCGAGTAACGCGACCCTGTTGACTTTTCTCCGCAGAACAGGTTAGTCGAGAAGGGCTTTTCCGTTACATCCCTCGGTGTCCTCGGCGGATGCATTAACGTCGCCCTAATAATCTAATGAGCCGGAAAAACATAAAAACCTGATGTTCGATCTCTTTCGATGCGCTTATCGACTGCTAACCTCTCGAACTACACGTATAGATTTGTATAAGTAAAAATTACTATATTGTATAGGTTTTTGGGGACAGACTCGATGTATAGAGGAATTTTACTACATGTATAATAC